>CP135565.1:6232346-6393390 GCA_032401905.1 Swietenia macrophylla | reverse complement strand
TCCTGCACTCAGATTCTTCGATCAAAATCATAAAAATTACAGTAGAAGCAAGCCTCGAATAAAACTCTGCATCGAATTCGTCAGTGTCATAACTAAATCAAGAACTTACAAATGGAGAGTAACCTTTCCTTCTTGAAGCAAACCAATGGGAATAGGTGCTTGAATCTGAAAAATACAAACATTCACTCAGGATTTTAGTGTATCTTCCGGAGTTCAAATTAAATCCAGTAGAGGAAAACTATATCTTACGACTTTCTTGCCCAACACCTTGTTGCATCGGGAACAACTTGCATTTGCCAAGATTATATGGTCAGTGTGAAAATAATTTTCTGGGGTTACAATCTTCAAATTGATTCTACAGTTCAAAGGCAAAACGAATCATAATTTTGGAACAGAATACTATCAAGATAAAGTTTCAGATTCATTTCTGATGACATTTTATATCAATCATGTTAAGAAAAATAAAAATTCAATCGTGGAAACAAGAAAGAATCCATATAAGTAATTGGTTATAGTTCAACAAATTTCTTACGGGTTCTTCACGATAATGTACCAGGAAACTTCACGCTGCAAAATGCATTGAAAACCATTGTTAGACAGACCAACGGGTTTGTTTCCATCTAACGATTTTCTTGACAATAACCAGACTCGGTAGTGTTTTAAAGAAATTAATAAAGAAAGAAAAACAAATGAAGAACAATCAAACACTAAATGGTAAAAACAAATAAAAGTTGGCCATTCTTAGTACTGCTATCGGCGTATGAAGATCGACTCATAAACATGATCAAAAGAAATGGAGGAGACAAGAGAGTGCAACTACTTACCTCGATGCAGTCTGGAGACAACGCAATGTGAGTGCCACATTCACGACATGCATAGTAACTTGAGGGCAGATCATACTGAACAAGATTTTCCTCTTCCATTGCAACTGGGCTGAAAATCAGCAGATGTGAACCAACTATTGAGCGTTCAAAATGGGTAGAAAGGAAGGAAAGAATTCAAGAATTGAGAGAAGAGAGAGACAGAGAGGTTGAATCTTGATTGTTAATTTCGCAAACTAGAAAAGCACTATCTAATTAAGCTGAGAGGTTTTCAATTGTACGGATATATATAGTAGAAAGAAAGAGAGAAAAGGTGGGAAATTTTTTTTTTCAGTTATGCAGTTATAACTGTCATCTTGAACACCCACAGTATTAATGAAAATGGCAATAGTTAGGGCACAATCACCACATGCATATCCTTGAAACAATTAGGTCTCTTTTATTTCTGCAGAAGGGCATTCATGTTGCCTTCTTATAATTGGTTAAAGAATTAGAACAATGAAAAATTTCTGAAAATTTTCAATGATTTTACCACTCATATGCATACATGTTCAGATCTCAAAGTTCATGCATGGAATATTTATGCAATTAAGAGCTTGTTTAACAGAGGTGCTTCTTTTCCCTAGCTATGTGAAAATTCTTATACCAAAGTTAAACCTAAAATAGTTCAGTAGCATGCAAGGACATTCATGTTTCCATTAGTTACAGGATTCTCAGTGAAAGATACATTAGCTCCTTCGTTTGAATTGCAACTTCATCTATTCTTTGTTCCAACTTTCATCCAAATATTATGTAATAACAAGAACAATAACTCTGCTTCTCATCTCACTTCAGAGTACAAACAGAAACAACTCCAGAACTAAACAAAAGAAAGGAGAATCCTGTGCAGTAACTGCACATCAATGAAGTTTTAAACAAGCCCTCCTGTGTTGTCCTGGGACTGTCATATTCATTGCACGCAAGGCGCCAGAACGTCTTCTACGTCTCTCACGATTGGACCATTCCAGTAACTCAGCTTCTCTCCACAATCGGATTCTTCGATCAGAATTCACAAACCACAAATATTACAAATAGTAGCAGGCCTGCAACAAAAAATTTTGTAGATTCTCAAGTGCCAATTATATACAGAAATCTTCCTTCTTCGGTTAATAAGGGATCTAACGGGTTGATCCCTTGAAGCTGAAGAATGCAGTGTAATACTCAGTTCTAAACTTTTATATTACTTTGGAGTAGAAAGAAATAACGGCAATAGCTTTATATATTGAACATTAAACACAAAAATATATACTGAAGGATTTATAAGAAATTTCAGTGAATTCCAGTTTCTGCTCCTTATTTAGACTGATACTGATATATCTCAAACCTACTAAAAGATCCTAGTTTCTCCAATAGCTTTGCAATAAGCATGACAGCAATTCCTCTTCTCATCTCAATTTATTAACAGTATTGCGAAATGTAATTATCTATAATGACAAAATCAAAAACGAAAGACACAAATGGAAAAGAAAACAATTGCGTGTTGATTGAAGTTTTTAAGTGAGCCCTTCGACCATGTCCTTGTAACAATCATTCACCTGGAAAGCTACTATATTCCTCAGTGTAATCGTCCTTGTTGGATCATATTAGTGGGGCATATCACATCAACCGAAGAATGTAACATTCAGATACATGATTTCCAGCCCAATAGATTCTACAATCTTACATATTTCCAGCCCAAGGGAGTGTTGCATCCAAAACAAACCATGTATGCCATTGTAGCATCAGGACCTCCAGAAGATGTTCCAGTCTACATATCAAAAAACACTGCATCATAATATCTAAAGGTACTCCATCTCGGGGGTGTAAAAAAAGTTCTTATATATCCGGTTATCAAAACATGCCAAGTATCGTTCACGAAATGTCTTAGGCAATGTCTACATTAATTGAATGAGTTGGTATATCCTGCAAAATGCATAGCAAACAGCAGTTAGTCCAAAGGATTTCTTCTTGTCCAACCGAAATTAGTAAGTCAATTCCATAAAAAATCGCAAGTAATAGCCCAGGGGCGAGAAAGTACAGAACTCATTCACTTTACCTCCATAACTGAATCTAAGCATCGTTTCAAATGAAAATGAGTGCTAATTGAAGTCAAATTTTGACATCAAACACCATATTAACAGAGCGTACTCTGTTTCGGATTTCCGTTCAGTCTAGTTACCGAAAGAAATATACATCTAAGCAATATAAATATTCTAATAGTTTGAAGATACCCTCGTAGTTCATTATCAGTAAGCAGAGAATAAGTGCTGGAGCACTAAGGACGCGCTGCAGAGATTGCAAATCCATTAACAAAACACTATCATCAAAAAGCACTGCTCATTAAACATGTTTCTCATTTTTTTTGTTTTCAATTAAATTTATATTTGTATATGAGAATTGGAAACAAGTACTAGTTTTTGACAAAGGCATAATTCTGGTGCTTAATGATTCTTCTCACTCACAAATCATGTCAACTACATTACTAATACAATGATATTATGATGGCATTTTTAAATGCCAGATCTCTTGTACATCCAAGGGAAGTAAATCTCATTTGTTTTACCATTTTTTGTGATTAATTGTGTCTGCGTATCAATGATGGGAGAGCATTTATGTTTCGTATTTTACCTAATAAATCCCAGATAACATAAAGGAACACGCCGCTGAATTTCTTTTTCAGATATCATTATGAAATCCACTGAACAAATTAACGTGTACAAAATCACTTTTTCCAATTTCAGAATATCGGAGTATGTATAGGAAAACACATTCAAACTAAGATCTGCACAAATCGTCAACCTTTGACAGTCAAAAGAATATCCACATGTCACAGTAGCAATGCAAAATCATCCTGAATACAGAACTCTGTCCCATACTCAGTTTCTGGAGCCCTCCAGCAGATCATCAGAGTTTGCTAGGGCTTGAAAGTCTTGCCCATCTCCATGAATCTATCAAACATACAAAACTAAGATCTACACAAATCACCAACCTTTGACAGTCAAAAGAATATCCACTTGTCACAGTAGCAATGCAAAGTCATCCTGAGTACCGAGCTCTGTCCCATATTCAGTTTCTGAAGCCAGCAGCATATCATCAGAGCTTGCTAGGGCAAGAGAAGAACAGCACCCTCGGCAGACAAACAGTGGTGGCACTGTTTCAGAATCCTGAATGTCGTGGCAACGTGTGTGCTGCCACACCTCACATATATCACATGCCACCATCCTTTCCCCATCGTCATCTTGAGCCCCACATTTGCATCTAACTATCCAATTGTCATTCCCACTTTGGTACCTCAGTTTAGAGTCTGAATCTAACCCATGTCCTCTGACCCAAATTTCTGAACCCGACTCTACTGCTCCAAACAGCACTTCTCCATCCTCCATGTCTTCCATGTTTTTAATATCTGTTACCACAAGATTTTCCATAATGCAGTAAGTATCCCTTAGTGCACTCTCGGCAGCTTGCCTGAGCTCCAGAACCGTGGAATGCAAAGGAACCATGACCAACTCCCCAGGTGGTAATTTTGCTGTCGACTTAATTTCAGGATCAACAAGACTTGGCATAACATGGCATTTAAATACAAGTAGCTGGTCATCTTCGTCTCTAAATGGCCACTCTTTTACAAAGTGTTTGCTGTGCAGAACTGTCTGTGTTGCCAATCCCACCAGTTCTGATTCTGGGTAACTCAAAAGCACATTCATGTACAGATAAACCACTTCACTGTAAACATCAGCTCCAAGCTCTATAGCTGATGATGAAAGGGGCTCCTCCACCCTTTCTGGTTCTGGTTCAAAAACTCTGGCGCCACCACCAAGCTCAAGAATTGTGTATTCTAATAACCGAGTGGTTGGGTTCACTGCACGATGAACAACATAATTTCCAACTATAACATTGTTCATTGATTTCAAAACAAAATCAAGCAATCCTGTGTCCCCAATCTGCATCCTGGCTGCATCTCTCACTTCTTGCCTATTCATTCCCCCACAACCTGAATTCTGAGTTTTTTTCTCTTGTAATGCATTGACGATCACTTCTGCTGTATATTCTAGTCTTCTTGCAGACCATCTGCTATCCATGTTAGCAATTACAGTACTGAATTTTCTATAATTGACAGATTTATCTTTCACCCGAGATTTGCTCCCCAGGGCCATTCTGTTTGAAAGTTTTGAGGTCGATGATGAAATAGCAGTGGTTGCCATGCTCATTTTCTTTTGTGAAGAAGCAGAGGCTTTGACGGTTAACATAAACCTGAGAATATCTTTCAGTGTGACCAATTGAGTTTCACTCATATCTCGGTATCGACGGAATATTTGTTTTATCTCTCTGCTCTGACCGTTGCCTCTGAAATCTTGAATGATATTATCAAGTTCCAATGAGCTGAGAATTTCAATTGCTCTCTTATAATTGTGCTCTCTCACCCCAAAGCTTCCATGGCAAAATTTGTATCCCCATTTACCAAACCAGGGATGCCCATATGCAACCCCATGGAGTAGGCGAAGGTCCATAGACTTCTTCTTCGATACATCCTCAACAGTGATTTTCCTGCAAACATGGAATATGAAAGTTCAAGAAAGTCGTGAACATTGACTAATGTCGAGCAACATAATAAGAAATTAATCAATTAGGGTACTTCAATTACCGGGCTCGAAGATTTGTACAAATACGGTCCCAAAGATCCATGATTTCTCTGCCACAGAGATGCCTCGAACCTCCTTCAATCCCGTTAATGCAGAGCAGATGACCAAACCCGTTACAATGAATTAACCCATGCAACAGATGCGTCTGCAGATCAAAAATACCAACTTCCAGGGGCTTCTTCCAGTCACAATCAATTGGTATTATCCAATGATACTTTCGTTTTGACACAAAATGATTGCTCCAACCTAAGCACAAGAAAACCCCAATTGTAATTTGCACAATCAACATAAGAAACCAAATTCCTAATGCAATTAGGGGAAAGAAGAAGGCAGAGCAAACAATAATAAAAATCCCATCTTTGGAGATAAAGAATGAACAAAATCAAATGTAAGAGCTTGGATATCGAAATAATAGTGGTTCTTGATTCCATGCATCAAAGATTCAATTGTTACAGTCAGTTAGAACAGAGATTGGCATCCAGAGCTAAAACAACGAAAACCCAAGAAAAGAAAAAAGAATTATCAGAAGTAAAACCACAAATTGAGCCTATAATCTCCAAATTAACACCTAACAGAAAGTTCAAATTAAATACCCATTTAGGAACGAACCAAGTAACCAAAACAAAGGTGCATGCGTAGTGATGACATTCGGTTTAACATAAAACAAAAGAATGGAGGTATAACCTGTGCATTTGCATTGATCGCAGTAGGGCTGAGGCGAGTGCTTGACATTCTCTTCGACGACGTAAAGAGGAACAACAAAGCTGCTGCTCTCATGAACAAGGAGAGTGCACCATATGGTCATGTCTTCCAAATTGTAGTCTTCCCGCTCTCCACATTCCGAGAGAAACATTCGTACGTTATCCCGAAAAGGACCTGTGGGACTTATCGGGCAACCTGGGTCCAAAAATGTGTGGAAGCCATAAAATTTTGGCCTTCTCTTTCTCTTCTTGCAAGCTTGAAGAATTGAGATTGACATTCTTAAACCAAAAGAAGTAAAGGTTTTGTTGTTAGGGTTTCTTTGCCCTCTATTTGATTCTTGAAAGTATTTCAGTTCAGATAGATTTTGTTACAGTTAGTTATTTACCCGCTCAAATTCAAACTAGAGGTGAGTTGGGCGTATTAGGGTTTTACCAGAAGATCGGACGGTTGATGTGTGAGTTGCTTTCTGTAATCAGTTGGGATTGCCATCGAAAAGTTAGTTGAGTAAGGTCTAAAAGTATTGTTGTATTTATAAACTAAACCATCTAGTCCTAAGGGAAGATAGTGCAGAATCCACTCTCTTTCTCCGTAATTGAATCCGCAGAGAAGAATTAATTGCATGTTTATTGATGTTTGTAAGCCTTTCCGAACTATCACTGCCACTACCCTGCTGGGTTCTCAGGTGGTAGCATCGTGGCTGCATGATCTAGCATCTCATTTCCATTCCAGAACAGCAACCGTTCCCTACATCAGTGAATTTCCTGCTGCTGTTGGTGTTAAAAATCAACCCTGCCTCTCTAAAATCTTCCGAATAAAAATCTCTGATTCTGCAGGATTTTTAATGCCAGTTTTAAATTACCGAATGATGACCTACACACTTTCAATTACTTGATGATGACTGACATTCTAGAGTATGCAAGGTGGAAACATGTCAGATCATATTTTAATTACATTAAGGCTTTAAGTCGGTTTGTCTAACCGACATTACATTTATATAAATATAGTTGTAGTGTGAACTAAAAAAGAGAGAGCAACTGAAAGAATACAAGTTGACGAGGGAGAAGAGGAAGAGAGATCAAATCTCGATCGCGACTTGGGAAAATCACTTAATAAGCTGAGCAAGAAAAGAAAGGAGGGAAAGCTACTTCAGAAGGCGTCTAGTTCACTCTGAAATTCGATAAGTCGGTTTAATGTAAAATTTCATATACTGTAATCCATTGGAATGAGAACTGGGCCCATTGTGAAAAGGTTAAAGAGTTACTTTGGACTACACCAACAAAATCTTGTTCGAGTATGCTTTGGTTTATCCGGTCTCCTTTTAGCTGGAGTTAAGGGTTTAGTACGCACTAGGATAACCACCAGTGGTAACTAAACCTGGTAATCTAAGAGACATTCAAGTTGTCAAGAAAAGGCCTAACATACGAATAAAAATGCTCAAGTGGGTAAGAGGATTATGTGCCTGGTTCATATTGGCTTCTTCACAGCCATGATTTTAGTGAGAAAGTCGAAATAAAAACATACAAGGCGCATTCTAAGCAAGCATATTGCAACTTGTCTTTATTTCTGAATGATATGTATGTCTCAAACCTAGCAAAAACACTCTGAAGTCTCTTGAATACTTTTGCAATTACAGTAACAACAATTCTATTTATCATCTGATTGCTTTTAGAGTACGGAGAGAAGCAAACAGATCTGCAATGAGAAGAACTAAAATGGGAAACGGAGCTAGTAACGAAAGAGAACCATGGGATTGCATGTTTCTGAGTGAGCCCATCTGTGATGTCATTGAGCTATCACTGCCCTGCTGGGTCATTAGGTTGTGTTGGTAGTTTCGTGAATGCACGCAGCATCTGATTTCCGTCCCAGAACAGCAACTTTCTCCTACATTCAGATGCTTCAATCAATATCACAAAAATTACAACCTTCAACAAAACTCTGCATCGGATCGGTTCGTGAGTGTCATAACTAAATCAAGAACTTACAAAGTGAGCATAACATCTCCTGGGGAGTAGAAATCACGGCGAGGGTCCACTTGGACCTGAAGCATAAAACATTCAGTCAGGAATAATTTTAGCTTATCTGCTGGTGTCGAAATTAATTCCAGAGGAGGAAATTGAAACTGTTCAGAAGGTCTTAACGAATTTATCGCCTAACGCTGTGTTGCATCCAGCACATCTCGCACTTACCGTGGTTACGTATTCAGAAAGATTTTCACTCTCTCAGGCATCAGTCTTGAAATTGACTCTACATTTTAAAGGCATGATGAATCGTAATTTTGGAACATAAAACTGAGGTAATTTGGAGGTCCATTTCTGATGATACATATTCATATAGATGAGAAAAATAAAAGTTCCTGAAGATCAATCATGTAAACAAGAAAGAATCCATATATGCAATTGGGTATCTTACGGGTTCTTGACGACAACGTTTTCTGGAAGTGCCCACTGCAAAATGCATTGAAAAATTCAGTTAGACTAGACAAACCAAGGGGTTCTTTATCTTAACATCTAAAGCAAGATTTTATTGAGAATGGCCATTCTTGGTGAACACGGAGATACAAAACAAATGAAGGAGAGCAGATTTGCACTACTAACCTCGACGCTGTCTGACAATGCAATGTGAGTGTAATCAAGATCTAGGTTGTTTCTTTGAAGGGAAAATGAAGAGAAAAAAATGAAAGGAAAACTAAGAAAAGAGTTTTTATTATTTCTGTATTTCTCACTAAAAATGAATTACAAATGAAATTCAACAGCTATTTATACTAATCATTAAGCTGAAAAACTAACTAATCTAACTAAAATATTACTAACAACCTCCTAAAATTACGGAAACACACAAGAATCGTTGCATAGCTTGTACAACTCAGCAGCTTAACTTTCCTTTCATCATTCATCAGCTACCTTAACTTCACCACCCTTGACTGTATCCTTGACAAATGTCACATTCACGACATGCGTAGAACTTTGAGTCCGGAGTCTGATCATATTTCACTACGGCGCCCTCTGCCTCTGCCATTGCAAATGGAGTGAAACAATAAATATTCTTACGGCAGCCTCTGAGAAAATCTTGCAGTTGAGAGTTCAAATGGTAAAATCGAAGAGGGTGAAGAAAGAATGCAAGTTCTTGAGAGACGAGAGAATGAGAGAGAGGTTAAATCTTGATTGTGATACGAAAAATAGAAGGCACTTCCTATTTAAGCTGACAAGTCTTCAAGTCAAGTGTACGGTCCAATAGAAGAGAGAGAAAGAGGGGGGAAGGGTTGTTCAGTTATTTTAGTTATAACCGTCGTCTTGAAGACCCACGGCTGTAGTTAGACAGGGCACCATATCCTATATTCTTGAAATAATTCCACCTTTTTTTCTTATTTACAATGATTTTCTTCATGCAAATCTTTCACAAATAAGAAACAACTCTTATGATTAGAAGAACTAAACAAAATAAAGGAGAATTTTGTGCTTTAACTGCATGCTAATTGAAGTTTTAAACAAGCCCTTCTGTGTTGTCCTGGGATTGTCGTATTCATTGCCTCCATAAGTAACAGGGTGTCCATCCTACATAAACACATCCTTAATAACGAAGTTTGACATATTTATGTGTACCTCGAACGGTTTGGAGTAGTCGGACAGCGAAAAAACTAGCTCCTCTGTCACGACTTGCTTAAAATCTTCGAAGGTTTCTTAACATGCTGGAGATCACTTCCATGTCTCCTTTTTCTTAAGCAAATTAGTCAAGAGTGTTGCTCAAGGAAAATACTTTTGAATGAAGCATTGGTACTAATTGACTAAGTCAAGGCATGATCTTAGCTCTGTCACTGCGGTAGGGGGTTACCATTTTTGGATGGCTCGTACCTTGGTGATATCTATATCAATTTGTCCACCTATTATCTTGTGGCCTAGGAACATTTTCTCCTGCTAAGTGAATGTGTATTTTTCCTTCTTCACATACAACTCATTGTCTTATAGTGTTTAGAAGACAAGCTTTAAGTGTTTCACGTGCTCCTTGAGGTTTTCGTTATAAACTACAATATCATCAAAGAATAACACCATGAACTTGTTAAGAAATCAGTGGAAGATCTTGTTCATGAGAGTGCAAAAGGTGGTAGGTGCATTGGTGAGACTGCAATGATTAGGAACTCATATGATCCGTACTTGATCACACATATTGTCTTCAACTCATCTCTCTTAGCGACGCACACTTGCCAATAACCGAACCTTAGATGGAGTTTAGAAAACTATCTAGCTTTACCAAGGTAATCGAATAGGTTATTCACGCGAGGGATTAGATAACAGTTCTTGACCGTTATCTTGTTTAGTGCTTAGTAATCAACGCACATTTGCAAGCTTCAATCATGCTTACGCTAGAACACAACTAGTAAGTTGAATGGTGCCTTTGAGGGCCTTATGAATCTAACCTCTAACAGCTCCTTAAATTGCTTTCAGAGTTCATCGAGCTCGAATGGTGCCATGCAGTATGGTCCCATAGTCAGAGATTTAGCACCAAAGTCAAGCTCGATTTTGTGGTCCACCTTACGTTTCAGTAGAAGTTTCTTTAACAACTCTAGGAGCATCTGTCGTTATACTCTTGGAGAATGTTTTGTACATTCTTAGGGATGTCAAGAATGGTTGCGAAAGTATCGTTTTCTTTTAGCATGGAGAGATAGGTATCCTTTCATTTCTTAATTCCCTTGACAACTTAAAGTGCAAATAACACCTTAGCATAGACGTGTCTCCACTTAATCGGCATTTTGTGGGTCTTCCCCGCATCGTTAAATTCCATACACCTATCATCTGTGAAGGTGAAAGGTAACATGCAGTTAATGAACTCGTCATCCAATGCCATGTTAAAGTTACTCATCGGCATGATGGTTAAGTCGACTATGCTGCGCCATAAACCAATTTATATCGGCACGTTTTGAACAACTCTGCGAATTGATTAAGAAGGTTGGTCGATAACCTTTACCCATCTTGGTTCTTTGACATGTGCTAAGTCTAAACGTTATGCAAGACTTTTAACTATCAAGCATTAGTTAGTGCTGCAATCGATAAATACCTCGAAACTTACCTCATTGATGTTAGCGTTGACGTATTTGAGCATTTTACCGATATCTAACTTTGCTATTGGCTTAGCCTTGGATGTTACACCCTTGGGCGTCTTTTTGGCTTTGATGGAGTTGAGGATGCACATTGAACCTAAGCGCACATCCTTTTATGACTTTTTGTAGGCGCTGATGATGGTTTTTAGCTTGAAGCACTGTAAATATTTCTTAGTGTAATGCACTCTTAGTGTGGTAGGCTCTTTCGCAAAGGAAGCAATTTTACTTCTACTTCTTATGCGCCCTATGCCCTTTATTATGTCTCTCGTTTTTTGATAGTCAGCTTGACTATGGATTCATTTTGTGAGGTCGATCTCCTCCACTTTTGTTATAACTACCTTGGTTAAAGTTCGAAGTCGTCTTATTATCCTTGGATGACTTACGGTGAAAGTTAATCAGCGTTTTAATTGCTGTTATCGCCAAAACGAGGTCTTTGACATTTTGCCACTTTAATTCTTGCTCCGCATATGATTGAAGTCCATTTAGAAAGAACAACAACTGATTCTTCTTGGACATATCAGATATCTTTAGCATTAGGGAATTATATTCCCTAACGTAGTTCTTGATCGAACTTTGATGCTTCAGCCTGCGAAACTTTCTCATCGCGACCTCCTTCGCATTCTCGGGGTAGAATTGCCCCTTGAAATCTCCCTTGAATGTATCTTAAGTATTAATGGTGCATAACTCCCTTTTAATTTCTGTGTGGCGGTCTCTTCACCACAGTACAGCATCATGCTCAAGGAAAAAGGTATACGTGCTGATGTTGTCGAAGTCATTATGCATGTTCACTGTATCTAAATAGTATTTTATCATCCAAAAGAGGTTCTCTATTTCTTTAGCGTCACTTTTGCCTCCATATATTAACAAGTTGAAAGCTCGAATTCTTAGCATGCTACTTGTTGTAGCCTCAAATACTATTGTAGCCTTCCATACGGCAAGATCTTGCTTCATAATATTTAACTCCGTATTGGTGGTACTTATTTATGCTGCTATGTTTTGCTTGAACTCGTCCATAACCTGGTTCATAGATACGATGAAAGAGTTAAAGACGTCATGGAACTTATCTTTTATTTCAGCATCTTTGGCTTTATGTTCATGCTTGTCAACCTTTGGTTTGAGAACATCGAGGCAATTTAGCACATCACGCATTGCTAGCTCGAGCTTGGCTAACCTCGCTTTGGTAGAGCGTAACACGTCCTTAGACAATAAACAATTCTTAGACGAGTTCTTCTTCCCATCATGGCTCTTTTCGTAGTCTTGCTCTTTTTGCAGTACCTCGGTGACATAGTATGACCCTTTTTGCTTAACTCGTACGGTGTTTAGTTAGTATCAAACTTTTGCTACTATACTAAGCAAGCTTTAATCGTTGCGCGAAAGATTATTTTGAGCATATTAAATGTTTAGGAGATTAAAGAAAGCAAAAGAATTATAGAATTACAAAAGAACTTGAAGAAGAATGCTTAAGTTAAAAAATTGAATGAAAGAATTACAAGATTACAAAATTTTATAACTTTTTAGGACTATTTGTGTTTATAATTTTTGGTGGATAGTTTGGTTTAAGGAAGTAACACCTATTTATGGTTAGAGATGGGTGAAATGGATGGTTAGAATTTTCTTTATAAAGGCCACTTTGCATGGTTAAAATTTATTTTACAATTTCTATATAAATATGAGGAAAAAATTTAAATTCAAATATTTAAAAAATCTCTCAAATTATTTATTCTAATAACTAAATTTTTGCATTTTGAGCCTTTTAAAAGTTAAGCTTATTTTTGTGCCATATAAATAGGCTACTTTAAACTTGTTTTCTACCTCCGTTTTAAGCATCAAGCCCATGTTCTATGACAATTTACTAATTCCACTTTTTCATTCTTAAATCAAACAATCAACCAAATTAAAATAAGATTTTTAGTTCTAAATTATTACAAATGCAATATCCAACTCATTAGTCATTAGAAACCAAAAAAAAATAGACCGAATAATTTTGAAAAGTTGTGACCCATTTTTTTAATATAAGTGTAAGTGAAATAGTGTAAAATTTAGAAGAAAACTTTAGAAGTCATGGGAGAGAAGAAGAAAGGAGAAGGAAAATAGAAAGGGAAGTAAAAAAGTGAAGGTGAGATTTGTTTTCTTATTTTGAAGAAAATTACTTATATTTAGTATAGAAATTGTTAAAAATTAGAGAAAATAGGTGAATTTTATTTTAGTAGTTTAGAAATTAAAATTACTACTATTTTAAGTTTTTAAATTCTAAATTAATAGATTTTTGGTTGAATTAGACAATTTAATTAAAAAATTTCTCAAAAATTATTGAAAATTTAATAAAAATTCGTACAATTTTGATTGGGCTTAAAATATAAAAATTAAAAAAAATAATCTTATTTTGTAAATAGTTAAATTTTTTAGGTCGTAATATAAATTGTTATAATTTTAAAGTAAGATGGTAAATTCTAAAATTTTTGAACTTTAAGTATAAGTATTTTTAGAGTATTTTTATAATTATCTATATTTTAGAAACCATTCATAATTTGTCATTATTAATATTTTTTATTTTAGGGGTCCAAAATTCTAAAATTGTTTAGACAATATCTTAGATTGATTTTAAGTCGCAAATTTATTTATATTTTAATATAAGTAGTACAAGTTATTAGTTTATTTTAGTAATTATGCATTGATTTTATAAAATAATATTAGTAGTTGATAGGGAAAGGAAGGAAAAGCATGTGAGTTATAAAGGTACAGAATTCTTTTGATTTAGGTAAATATTTTATATGTAATTGAGTATTTTAAAGTTTTAAAAGACTAAAAAATTGAGTTTTATATTAAATTATTATAAAAAATAAATTTATCTATAGTACATAAATTTTTTAAAATAAAATGAATATCGATATTTTACTTTAAAAGTATGATATAAAAATTTATATTATTGTAATATGATTACTATTCTATCATATTCTGTATAAATTTTTTAAGAATTTAGCAATGTTATTGTTTTTAATTTATGATTTTGATGTTTAAAATATTACAAAATGATATAAATAAATTATTTTGTTATTACTGTGTGTGATTGAATTATGAAATATTACATAACATTTTGTGTAGCACCAGTAACTGTGGATCTAATTTTAGTCTCATGGTAAAAATATATAAATTTGAAATGACGGGCGACAGTCCCTGAGTATAAAACTCTTAAAGTACGTAGACTATACATTCAGGTGATGATAAAAAATAAATATCTATTATCTAGAATTGATGATTTATTTTATCAATTGCATGATTTTAAATATTTCTCAAAGATAAATTTTCGATCAAGTTATCACCAGTTAAGGATTAGAAATGAAAATATTTTAAAATTGTCTTTCGTACAAGATATGAGCATTTTGAATTTATAGTAATGCTATTTGGATTAACAAATACACCTGTAGTATTTATGGAGTTAATGTATCAAATATTTCACCCATATTTTGATAAATTTGTAGTGGTATTTATGGATAATATTTTAATTTATTCAAAGACGCTAAAAGAGTATGAACAACACTTAAGGATTTTCTTACAAGTGCTAAAGGAATATTGGTTATATGTTAAATGAAGTAAATATAAGTTTTGGATGACTAAAATAAAATTTTTAAAACATATAATATCTAAAGAAGGAATTTCAATTAACCCTATTAAAGTGAAAATGGTGCAAAACTAGAATATATCAAAAAGTATGATAGAGATAAAAAGTTTTTCTAAGTTAGCAGGATATTATCATAAATTTATAAAAAAAAAATTTCTTGAATTGCTATACTACTAATACGGTTAACAAGAGAAGAAGTGAAGTTTGAGTGGTGTGATAAATGTGAACAAATATTTGTGAAATTGAAAAAATGAGTAACTTCTAATTTAATTTTGATTATTCTTAAGTATAGTGTGGGGTAAATTATCTATTGCAATGCTTCAAGAATAGACCTTGGTTTTGTTTTAATGCAAAGGGATAAAGTTATAGTTTATGGCTAATGTTAGTTAAAGATACATGAACAAAATTATCCTACTCATGACTTAGAACTTGCAACTATTATTTTGCGTTAAAAATATAATAGCATTACTTATATGGAGAAAAGTTTGATGTATTTTTTAGTCACAAAAACCTTTGATATTTATTTACCCATAAAAAATTAAATTTGAGATAGATTAAATAAATAAAGTTCTTACAAGATTATAATTTTACCTTACATTACTATCCTGGTAAAACTAATATTGTGGCAAATACATTAAGTAAAAAATCCCAAGACATGTTGGCTAGTTCATTTTGTTATAGATGAAAATTCTATAAACAGTTAGGGGCATTTGATTTAAGAATTGACGAATCAAAAAATCAACCTTATTTATTTAATTTAATAGTCCAACTTATTATTATTTAAAATGTGATTAAAGCTCAATAAGGTAACCTTGAAGTGCAAACGATACATGTTAAACTAAAGAATGTTGAGGTAGTCAGTGGATGAACGATTGATTCTTTTAAAGATTTAAGGTTTGCAAGTAAACTTTTTGTACCAACAGTAGAGTCATTTAGAAATGATATTTTAAGTGAAGTTCATAAATCTAAATTTATTATCCATCCTGAAAGCACAAAAATATATCAGATGTTACGTAAGCAATTTTGGTGGAAAGGAATGAAAAAGAATGTGGGCGAATTTGTAGCAAAATATTTAGTATATCAACAAGTAAAGGTAGAATAGCAAAAGCCAACATGATTACATCAACCCCTCCTCATTTTAAAATAAAAATAGAGGCATGTGACTATAGATTTTATGAGAAGACTTCTCAAAACTAAAAAAAAGATATGATGTTATATGAGTTATTTAGATAGGCTAACAAAATTTGCTCACTTCTTACTTGTTAAAAATACAAATTCTCTTGATACCTTGAGTAAATTATATATTCAAGAGATAGTCAGATTGTATAGAGTACCACTATCTATTGTCTTTGACAGAAACCCGCAATTGATCTTTAAATTTTAGATAAGTTTACAGAAAGTTATGGGTACCAAGTTAAATTTTAGTACAACATATCATCTTCAAATGAATGAATAGTCTAAAAAAGTTATACATATAATAGAAGACATGTTCAAATCTTGTGTTTTAGATTTTAAAGGTTTATGAATGGAACATTTGCCTTTGGTAGAATTTGCTTATAATAACAGTTATTGGTCTAATTTTAGAATAGCACCATTTAAGGTATTATATGGGAAGCCTTACATATCACAAGTATGTTAGGTAGAAGTTAGTGAAACTTCATTAGTTAATCTTGAGTTGGTGAAAGAGACTATTGAAAAGGTAAAATTAATCAAGTAACGACTTCTTATAATTCAAAGCCGTCAAAAGAGTTATGTAGACCATAAAAGAATACCATTAAAGTTTGAAGAGAGAGATTATATATTCTTGAAGATTAGGCTTTGACTTGACATTATTAGTTTAAAAAGAGTGAAAAACTAGCTCTAAGATTTATTGGTTTTTTTGAAGTATTAGAGCGAGTTGTTAAAGTGGCTTATAAATTAGTATCGAATATTCATAATGTCTTTCATGTTTTCGTGCTTAAAAAATACTAACTGAATCCTTCTCATATTTTAGATTACAAAAATATTGCCCTGACTAAGACTTCTCCTATGAAAAAAGTTCGATTCAGGTTATTAACCATAAAAAATAATTACTTCATAGAGAATTATTCTGCTAGTAAAAATTTAATGGCAACATCATAAAAAAGAAGAAGTCGCTTGGGAGCTTGAGTTTGAACTATCAAAAAAATATCTTTATTTATTCTAAAATTAAAATTCATTAAATTTCGAGTACAAAATTTTCTTAAAGGGGAAGGATTGTAATACCCAACCCATTAGCCATTAGAAACAAAAAAAAGAAAAAAAAAAAAAGGGCCTAATATTTTTTGAAAATCTTGGCTCATTTCTTTAGTACAAATATGAGTGGAAAAATGTAGAATTTAAAGAAAACTTTATAAGTCATGGGAGAGAAGAAAAGGAAGAAGAAAGAAAAGAAAGAGAAAAAAAGAGAAGGGAGAAAAAGAAGAAGAAAAAAATAGGGAAAAAAAGAGAAAGAAGGAGAAAAGAAGAAGGAGAAGGAAAATAGGGAGAGAGATAAAAAATTAAAAGTAAGATTTTATTTTTTTATTTATTTTGAGAAGAAATTTATTTATATTTAGTGTAGATATTGTTAAAAATTAGAGAAAATATATTAAATTTTATTTTAGTAGTTTAAAAATTAAAATTACTATTATTTTAAATTCTTGAATTTCAGATCAATAGATTTTTAGTTAAATTTGATAGTTTAATCAAAAAAATTCAAAAATTATTGAAAATTTGATAAAATTTTGTAAAATTTTGATTGAAAGAGAAAATACAAAAATTGTAAAAATTTTGTCTTATTTTGTAAATTATGTACAAATAGTTAAAAATTTTGAGTTGTAATAGAAATTTTTATAATTTTAAGGTAAAATGATAAAATCTAAAATTTTTTAAATTTAAACATAAATATTTTTAAAGTATTTTTATAATTATTTATATTTTAGAAATTTTTTTATAATTTACATTATTAAGTTTTTTATTTTAGAGGTTTAAAATTCTAGAATTCTTTAGATCACATCTTAGCTTAATTTTAGGTCAGATATTTATTTGTATTTTATTATAATTAGTATAAATTATTAGTTTATTTTTATAATTATGCATTGATTTCATAAAATGATGTTAGGTGGTGATAGAGAAAAAAAAAAAAACAAAGAAGTTATAAAGGTGTAGATTTCTTTTGATCTATTTCACATATAATTGCATATTTTAAAATTTTTAAAAATTAAAAAGTAAGATTTTATATAAAATTGTTATGAAAAAAATAAAATAAATTTATTTATAACATACAAATCTTTATATTTTTACTAAAAAATTTTATCTTTTACAGTTAAATTAATATATTAAATTTTGATATGATGAAATTTATTAAAGTGATAATTTGAAATTTTATAAAAAATAGTAGGAGTGTTATAAAATTTTAAAACTTATAAGTTTACATTTATAATACCTATATTATAAAAAAAAAAACTCTGTTAAAATACTAAAAAATATATTTTTTTATTAATTTATTTTATTAAAATTTAATTCATAAATTCTAATTTTAAATGCCTGACAACAAAAATCTATAATGATTTTATAATAGGACAACCTAAATGCCGAATGCTGTAGCTACTGATGTTCAAAGGAGATCCAAGTCACAGTTGGGCTAACTCTTTCCGTGGTCGTGGCATTAGTTCACACATTTACTGGAAATTTTTCACTCCACTTTTCAGTTTGTTAAATATAATATCAGCTATTCCTTATTCTAACATAGCGTTAGTACAGGGAAATCCTATCACAGACAACATTTTCAGAGGAAAACAACCAGTACTCCCAGTAAATATATTTATTTCGAATGTCATATACTAGAGACTCAGAGAAACAAGCCTGAAATAAGCGGATATGTTTACTCTGATCATATTTACCGTGTGGACTAAAGAAATAAACTCTCAACAGATCATACTCTGTTTTACATTTCTTTCAGGCAGTCTCATTCAAAAAGAAAAGTGTATCGGAGCCAAGTTTTAGCAGGTTCAAGAAACCGTAGATAGTAGTTCATAGTAAAAACACCAGTAAAAGCCATAAAAGACAACACAGATATAATCGAGTAGCCAAAGCTTCAAACACATGACATTGAACGGTGTATCAACAGAAAAGCATATGAATAATAACAAGAAGCTTTCGTTGGACAATACATAGATTGTAAAGACAACGTTTACATGGTTATCCAATTGGCATTATGATTTGTTGTATCCATCCAATCGAAGGAGCGAGAGCAAATCATTAGAAGACTAACCCAAAGAGAACTTTTGCCCATCCATTTCAAGATGATCTACAAGGCATCGCTCTTTCCTTATTCTCGCTTATTTTTCATTAAGTTTTTTCTTGATTAACTCCCTGTATCAAGCTGATTGGAACATACTGAAGGGCAATAAATTTCAATACAATCAGGCTGAGCACAAGTCTGCAATCGTTTTCTTAAAATGTCAAACTCTCAGAAGAAAATTAACTTCAATCCTCTACATTGGCTCCTACAAACTGAACATCTAAGCAAAGGGACTTGATCTGGAACTAGCAAAACCCAAGGCATGAAGCAATGATGCTCAAACCAACCCAAATTGGCCTCAAGATTATTCCTTTGTTTTCAGAACATAACACTCCATAATTCAATCAAAATGATAACCGAAACCCCTCCGCAAAACTGCTCATATACACAATGGATGGTCCATTTAATCAGTACAAAAAATATATAGCATCAATTCACTTCAACCGCAATTTGTCATAAACCCTAGCCCAATTCATGGACAGTCAGACGTTTCATCTTCAAGCCAAACAATAACATATCGAACAAGACAATTACAAAGCCTTATTCCATTTTCATTTTCTAACATAATAGCCATACACTTCATTTAGATCAAACAGATCCAAATTTCAAGTACATCCAAACATACCCCAAACCCCACCAGAAAGAACACAAAAACATATTCATCTACTACAATTAAAAGTCTAGCCTACAAGCTACACAAGCGCTTAACATCATATCCATCGGTCCAACTACTTTAAGAAGAAGTAAACTTGGTAACCGCCTTCGTACCCTCAGAAACAGCGTGCTTAGCTAACTCACCGGGAAGTACAAGTCTCACAGCGGTCTGAATTTCCCGTGAAGTAATAGTGGGCTTCTTGTTGTACCTTGCTAGCCTGGAAGCTTCCTGAGCAAGCTTCTCGAAGATATCGTTGATGAAACTGTTCATGATGCCCATAGCCTTGCTCGAGATTCCAATATCAGGATGAACTTGCTTAAGGACTTTGAATATGTAGATCTTGTATGTCTCAATGCTCTTCTTCGTACGCTTCTTCTTCTTGTCTCCAGAAGCTGCCTCTTTGGGAAGTTTCTTGCCGGCCTTTGGCTTCTTCTCTGCCGGAGCCTTCTCAGCCACCGAAGTTTTCTTCTCCTCGGCGGGCTTCTTCTCAGCCGGCTTCTTATCTGCTTTTGGTGCCATTAGATTTGAATTTCCTTCAACAGAGATAAAAAAATTAGGGTTTGGAGATATTTTTCTCCTCTGCAGACAAATAGATGCCGTGGGAATAAGTGTTTCGTGTTGAAGAGATTATATAAAGAGAAGATGCGGAGTTTCATTCGTGGGTTTGGGGGCACGCGGATGAAAGAGCTTGGTGAGTGTGGACCGTTGGATAAGGCTTTGCAAAGTTGGCGAATCGACGGCGGATGTAGTTGCATTTGCAAGTGTGCTAGTTTACGTGGCGGATCAATGACATGGCATGTGTTTGAGCCGTCGATTAGGTTAAGCCAGTAGACCGAGTGGACGGTTGATATGATTCAAGGTTTTGGCGTTACAGAATGGCGGTTAAAACTTAACATCTATGACACCAAACTTGCGCCGGAGGGTGGACCGCCTTCTTCCTTATAAAATATAATTACGGAAATACCCTTAGACCGTATAACGACGCTTGTGACCAATTGAATTATGCTCAAACAATTTTTAAATTAAAAATTCTCAAGATTAATTATGGAGTCATCTCCTTGCTAGAAGAGATACAACAAATAAGAGTTTTATTGTTAGTTTGAATGGAGATATATCTTATAACAAATGTGCCATTTCTTCCCTCTTCATTCAAGCTCTAATTAAGCAAGCAAGACAAAGAGACCGGGCCACGGCACAGAAGGAATTCAGATGTCAATTGTCATAAAATATAATGCTTCAGACGGATAATGAATTCCTTGCCAACTTAAGGTAACTATGAAATATGTTGGCTGTTAAAACAGCTATGAAATCTAAAAGTTTCTAAAATTTAAATGGTAAAAGTGAGCAGCACCCGTCTGGTCTTCCCTCTACCCCAGGGCAGCTCTCACGAGGACAGAATCAATCAGAACTTTAAAACCTCCAAGGTGACCACAAAAAAATAAGGGTGGGTAGAAGACTAAAACTTGTTCTTTAGATCTTCAGGCTTATTAGGAACATTAGCCCGGCTGGCAGTTCTTAAATCCTGCAAATCAATTAAACAGCACACCAATAAGCAAGGGACATATTAGATAATTATGATCAGTGATCTAAAATAACATGCTAATTTGTGCTAAATCCCTCTAGGACCGATAAAGTTAGCAGGTCCAAAAAAAAGAAAAGAAAAACTCAAACGCATGATAAATTGTAATGATTCAAAGGGAACAAGACTATCCTTATCAGAGCTGTAAGATGCCTAGTAAAATCGTACTAATAGTGTACTGCTCCCAGGCTCTGAAATGAATTGTCAGCCCCCAATACTACAGTTAACACCTATGTAAGGAAACATTAACAACAAAAATTGGTCAAAATAAATCATGCGCGCATAAGCTTAGTACTTTAAAACTGGTGGTGTAGAAGGCAATTCTCAAGAAGAAAAGGGTATTGAATCATGAGTGGAACTGATTAATAGAGTGCTTTGATGGAATCCTTACTTAAGTTCTTTGAGCTTGGCCTTCAAAGTGCAACTATCATTGAAATAATATGGGGGTTACGCATTAAAGAATCCGCCCACAAATGGCAGTTTTTCTTTGTTTTATTTGATAGTCATGAATTCATCCACGTCACAGAACAAGCAGGCATAAATACGTTACCAAAATAAGTAATATTGAAATGAGTTCCTTTTTCCTTTTAGAAATATTGAAAGTAAAGAACAATGAGGTCCAAAACAAACAGAGAGAGAAACTAGAAACGAACAAATTATCGCTAGTTCCTAAAATCACACAGTAATGGCATGGAATGATCAAACTAATAACCATGTAAAGCAAATATCTCTTTGTATTTGATATCTTCTCTCCACTAGCAGCTCAATAGAGACCACTAGCAGCTAAACTTAAACAAATAGTTTGAATTGTGGAAATTTCAATAGTAGTGCTTACAGAAACTCTGTGTTTCTATATTAGCTTATGTTACCTCTAAATTATACAAAGCTGATATGACGAACAATATAAAATAAGATTGCACCCTAAAACAACACGAAATACCAGGAAACACTATAACTACTAAATAATCATGCAGATCTTGAAGGAATCCCATGATCCAAAAAAAAAGGATAACATAAAACACAAGTCGCTTACACTGTTTTTCATGTACAAACACAAATTTCTAGCCACCACAAATTTAACATCAACCAATACATCCGTAAAGACAGATAATTTCAGCATAAACATAAAGAAAACTGTCATATACATCCATGTATTGATAGAGGATTCATATAAACCTTGGATAGGGTTATGGCAATCCTTTTCAGTGATTCATTGCAGGCTCGGAATCCAATATCCAAATCCAGGTACCAATGGCCCCAAACCAACATAAAGAAGCAACAAAAATAGTGGCATCCATAAAAAAAGAGGTCCAAAATACACAAAATAAAACACAGATTCATGCAAGTTTCAACAAGATGCCCGATCAAAAGAATGTTTACTTCTCATCATAATGCAACTAGAAAATGAAACAGATAAATCAAATCAAAATCAATTACCTCCTAGAATTATCCTTGAAGTTCCTGCAAAAGCCTCTTCCATCCATCAAATTCAACCCGCCAATAAACTCCCTCAACCCAACCCCCGAACCCGTCACTTGTTCACTCTCTTCTTCAATCTCTTCGTTAACAATCTTCTTCATCATCCTCTCAAAGTGACTCCCATACACATAATCCTGCGTGTACCCCCTCGTTTCACTATAAGATACCACGTGTCCATGCCACTCCCAGACTCTACAATCCGACTCGGGTTCCTCATGAACCGACACGCACACGTAGTGCTCCCCGATAGGTATTGATTGACCCGAATTGGGTTTCAACGATTCGGGCTTCCCTGTGCTGATAGCCTTCACGATTTCTCTCTCGATTTTGGCCTCCTCGGTAAGTAGTTGCGTTTTCCGATTGCTGTTGAATGGAGCGGCAGCCGTTTCTTCGGGCTGTTGAGAAGTGAAAAGGGTTTTTGAGAGATTTAAGGTAATGAGAGATTGAATCAGTATTGAATCAGAATCGTTGTACTTGCATGAGTCCATCTTAGCCGGGTTTGCGAGTGATCTGACAAAGACAAGAAAACGATGGTTTTTTGGGGGATTTGGCTTTTTGCAGTTTCCTGTATTTAGGAAAATTTATCTAATTTAATAAATATAAATGGTTTTAAGGATGCTCTTAACACAACGAAAATCCTTTCTAATTGGCAACGGAAAGAGAGAGAGAGAGAGAGGATTTAACTCATTAAATAAAAGGGATGAATAAAAAATCGAGTCCATGAGTATAATTATATTAATTTTATTAGTTTTAGAAAATAAAAAAATGAATTATTTTTTAATTTAAATATATACACACAAATTTTTTAAATATATACATATTGATTATATTATATATTTGCTCAATTTAAGTTCATTATATTATTCGTGAGAATTTTATATGCGTAAATTTAGTAACAAAATTTTAATTAGAAGGGTTTTATTTTAGTAATAACTGTTTAAAGTGATTATTTAAAATTAATGAGATTAATATTTTTGTAATTTTGTTAAAAAATTTAAAATTAATTTATTGAATTTAAATTTAATATGATTGTGAGTAATTAAGCACTAATGGCATAGACATAAAATTTATATTGTAGTAAAAGTATGTAAAAAAATTCGAATAAAATTTATGTGATTTTTATCCTACTTTGAAAATTACAAATAGAAAATTATATGACATGGACGTAATTTTTGATCCTCCATAAAAGTTTACAAATAAAAAATCAAGTGACATGCACAATATTTCAATCCTATGATAAAAGTTCACAAATAAAAAATTAGACATAATCAATATTTGAAGATAATATCCTTAAATATATATAAAATTTATTAATAATATTGTGACATCTTACATGAAAGTTTACTTTTAAAATATTTCAAATTTCACTATAAGACAAAAATTATCTTTATGTTACAAAGCACTAGCAATTATTATAAATTTATGTTCAATAAATAAATAATGACATTTTAAAATTTTTAACAAAATTATGAAAAATTAATTTTATTAACTTTAAATAAGTACTTTAAATATTTTATATTCAAACACGGCGTATGCAATTTAAATTGTGTTATTGAATTTATACAAATAAAGCTCTCGTGAATAATATTTTTAATTTTGACTCAACAAACAATTTATAGTATCAACCACATATATATTTAAAAAAATCATTTGTATATATTTAAATTTCAAAAAAAAAAATATTCTATTTTTTAGTTTTCTACAACCAAAATTTTTTCAAATTAATACACAACAAGCAATAATTAGACTTTCATTAAATTATAGACTTCACAACATAAATAAATATCTTAAAATAATATCTGTAAATTAAATTCATAATACTAAAAATATTAAAACAAATAATACGTATATGACATCTAAAATTAATTATTAATAATAATAAAATAAAACTAACATAATGCCGATGACTCTCAATTTTCTTTTTCCATCTGTTTATCCTTTTTACTTCATTTTTAATGTCAAAAACAAAGTAAAGCAAACGTGTATATGTTATATAGATATAATGTTGTAACACCAACTCGTTCATCTATTTTTTCTAAAAATAAACTAGCTTGTTACAACAATAATATGATAAAATTTCAAGTTTTACTTTTAAAAAATTTTAAATCAAATGTCATTTATTTTATAGTGAAAGTTGGTTGGGTGTCATTAACCCTATATTAAAATGACCGGACATTTTTAGTTTAATCATAAGATTTTACTAAATACACCAAAAGTATAACAGTGGACTGATATCCTTACCCAAGTTCTATTAGGTTTAGCGTGACAAAATCTTACATTCGATATAAATGAGTTATTTTTAGGGTTTACAAGGGAATGACCCAACTTATGATAAATGGTCTCAAAGCCAAACCCATTTTTAATTTTAATGTCTCAATCAAATATTTACACATAACTAATGTGTTCATGAATAGTTCATAAATCTCGAGGTAGAGCAGGGCAGGTATGCAGTAGGGGAGAGTTTGACAGAATCCTATATTGGATAGGAATGAGTTATTTTTGGAGTTTATAAGGATGGACTTTGTATATTTTAATGGACATGTTTTTTGGGATTAAGGAAATGGTAAATCCGTGACACCAAACCCATACAAAAAGCGATCAATTTGGGTATTTTTGTAAATTACTCTCCAATCCGGTTTCCAAAATCAAAATAGGCTTTAATAAGATCCGCCATTTCAGCGCCAACCAAAACCCAAACCCTACTTCCTCTTTCTACTATTCCTTGTTCGCTCTTCTCTTTTGAAGCCAAAATAACGCTGCTGCCGTTTCAGAGCTCTGGTAGTATATTCACTAGCCACCGGTCGTTTTACGCATCTGATTCACTTTCCTTCTCTTCTTTTCACTCATTTAGTTTACGTATGTAATAAAATTTTCACCAGCTGTGCGTTTATTTGGTTTTGATGTTATGCTTTCATTCATGAGCGCCAATGATCTCTCTCATTTGATCTAATTTGGCTTTGTTTCGAATTTCGTTGGAACGTTTATTGAAATGTGTTTCAGAACCTTGTTGTTTCGATAAAACTGCTTATTAATTCAGAAATCTTCCGTGGGTTTTTGTAGATAGTGGAGTTTTGAATAGGGTAGGCTGATAATGGTAGATTTTTGTGTGGACAGCAATAAGGTATTGAGTAATATGTGTTTCGTAGATATTGGACATGTTTTTTTTTATTTTTTTCTTCTCTTTGGTGCTAATAAAGAAAGCAGAGGTCATAGTAGGATTGTAGGATTGTTTGTGTTGTATGTAGCATAGAAATCTTTTGGAATCGGAATTGTAATAGAGAAAAGATGGGTCTTATCTGGAAAGGATTTTATGCTGTGGCTTGCTTGTCTGTTTGGAAAAAAGTTGCTGCTACGATGACTGTGTCAAATCTTTGGTATTATGGCATCTGTTTGATTCTAAATTTCAGCAGGTACATTGATGTTATTTGTTACCTGTTTATGTGGTAATTTTATAATGTTATAGTGGTTATTGTTACTTTAATTAAATAGAATTCTGCAAAGAAATATATTTGTCTACAAACAATTTAATTTGATCGGATTTGAACATTTTATAGTGGAGTTAAAGAAGGGTTGCCAACTTTGTTTTTTGGTGCAAATGAATCTTTTGTTTTGTGACATTTGTTTCTGTATTTAGAATTGATATGTAGATGGCACATATTCTTGGTCTGAAATGAGTTCAATGTACATGTGATTGGCAGCTTGCATTTTGAAGAATGGTGAGAGTTAGTGTCTTGAATGATGCTCTCAAGAGCATGTTTAATGCAGAGAAGAGGGGAAAACGACAAGTCATGATTAGGCCTTCCTCGAAAGTGATTATCAAGTTTCTTTTGGTCATGCAGAAACATGGTTTGCTCATTAACATTGTCATAGATTTGTACTTGCTGATTGAGGCTTGAAGAAAATCTAAGAAACTTGATTGTTTGCTCTTATGATTTCTTCTAAATTGATTTTATAGGTTACATTGGAGAATTTGAATATGTTGATGATCACAGAGCTGGTAAAATTGTTGTCGAACTGAATGGAAGGCTGAACAAATGTGGTGTTATTAGTCCTCGTTTTGATGTTGGAGTCAAAGAGATTGAAGGCTGGACTGCTAGGTTGCTTCCTTCAAGACAGGTTAGCCCTGGCATTGAACCCTAGTGTTTTTTTAAGAAAAAAATTTGCTTTTAGGAGAACTAATTTTTGTTATGCGTGAGATCTATAAATATATTTTCAATTCTGAAAACTGATAATGTAGGATAGTGAAAGAGGAGCTATGTATATTGTCAAAATCATTTAGAATGACTTGTTAACTTAGCTGATATTCACTCTGATAAGTGTACAAAGTAAATCAAAGAAATGTATATACGTCAGAAGTAGCTTGTATGGTATATGAGTATGCTCTCTACTTGCCTGGTTGGTTTGGGGAAACTGGAAGATCATTTTAATTTCATCAATTTACTTGTTGTAAGTTGTCAATTATAGGTTTCTGTTTTTTGTGGGCATATGCAGTTTACTAGGCAAATTCTGTGTAAATGATGAGATACATACATTCTGATAAATGGAATTAAAATTTGCAGTTTGGGTATATTGTGCTGACAACATCTGCTGGCATCATGGATCACGAAGAAGCTAGGAGAAAGAATGTTGGTGGCAAAGTACTTGGTTTCTTTTATTAAAGTGAGAATTATGTGGAACTATTTTGGAATTTTTGGCTTACCACCTTAGTATTCTTTTAGTGTTGGAGATGATGTTTTTTCATCGCTTTGGGATAATTATATTGCATACATGTGTTATGCTTTATTATCATGTTTAAGGTTGTTTGTTCGACCATTTGCTATGGTTGTTTTGTAGCATGATGTTTTGCCCCAGATACTTTCTTGCGGAATTTTGGCCTTTTGCTGTAGACTTAATTTTTATTTTCTTTCCTATGTGATTGATTGCCCTCGAGAAAACTTACTTGCATTATTGTGATTCTTCAATAGTTGTAAAATTTGATTGACCAGGCAGATGTGAGTTGTATAAATTCGTCATGCATTAATAGCTCAGCCACCCCGTTTAGTTCTTATATCGCATTGCTTAGTTTCTAAATTGCCGTCGTGTAATCTCAATGAATGCTGGTGAGGGTGATCCCATCTACTACGTGTGTTCTTGAATTTCATTTTTTTTTATTAATTTAGAAAAGAAACGTTTGAAGCGTAACAACTGGCTAAATAGTGTATTCTCTCTCGAATTAACATTTGGCGTCACCACCGCCAGACTTGGGGGATGCCATAGGCCTCACAGGTTTGTCCATAACTCTACTTATTGGGACTTCAAATTTATCTAGCTTGATATTATTTTTTTTAATTTATTAATCAGATTTAGTAATCAGGGTTTATTATTCAATATAAATGTTATCTTATGTTTCAAAAATATGTTAATTTTTAATAGAAGTTAATTAGATTTTGAATAAATAATAATATTAATGCTTAAAATATAAATAAAGGATAATGCAATTATAATCTGCTTAACTTAATTAATAGTTCTATTAATAAATATCTTTGTTTGATGCAGCACGTCAACACGAATTGTAACCCTAGATTGCTGGTGTATCTCTTTTTTTCTTTAATTTGGCTCTAATTTATTAAAAAAAAGAAAACTGGCAAAACAAATTCACTAGGGTTTGGGGTTATATTACAGGAGGTTTCCTTTCTCCCAATGCTTAATACCCTGCCCCTTTATGCGGACAAGATTTAATTCAAGTCGTTTTAGACAGAGTTCAAGGTAAAGACTCTGCAATAAAGCAAAGGCAGTTTTGCTTAAAGCTCTGCCATGACAAATCATACAGCATGTACATAGAACGAAGCACATTTCATCGACCATAGATAACAGAAAAGCATAGATGTAAGAACAAGCTTTGGTAATCTCTACTCAATACATAGCTTTAGCTTCAATAATATTATTGGTTCATCCAAGCTTAGCACTTATTATTACGTAAACTTTATAAAAAAAAAATCTTAACTGGTGATAACATGCATGCCTGAGCGTGAGCCTGATGCACTGCCAAAGGGGTATAGTTGCCCAATATCTGATCTCAAACGACTGCCAGAACTTCAACGGCTATGATTTACATGATCGTCATCACCCTCCTCATCGCCGCCGTGAGTAGTGGACGATGCCGCCATATCACAACATATTAAATGAGATTGCAGGTAGCAGAGCAGAGCATGGAAATGAATATGGTTTACTCAAAAGAATGAATGAAAGAAAGGTTTATGAATTTTGAATGGAAAAAGCAAACAGGCATAAGTTTGCTGGGAAGAGGATCTTCCAAGCATATACTGGAAGCATTAAGTAGCTGGCCCATTAACTTCCATTATTTAATTGTATGAAGGAGAGGGGTGCATGTAAAGTAGCATTTCTTACCAAATTGCACTTTCAGCCTATTGCAATTAAGGCAATAGCCGTCATATTGCCATGTCACTGCATTTTGGACTTCATAGTCCTTTTTCTAATCTATGTAGATGTATATTTTATGACTAAATCGACTTAAGAAAAGCTGTGATGAAATGGGTTGTTTTCATATTCCCAATTGCAGGATATTAGTTAATTTATCTCTGGTCCGAATAAACATGTTATGTGTGGCATGCATCTATGCTTTATACGTCGAATGAGGGAAACCGTGAAGTGCACCTGCACCAATCATAATTACACAAAAGCGCTGCATCAGATTGAATTTTCATATGATTATCTGTCTGTGGATAATGGCCGAGATTCGTCCAATAAGAAATCAGATTCCAGCTATCTGCAGATTCTCATTGCATCCCACGCAGATTGCATTATTGACAAATGAAATGCGATCACCAAACAACGTCCTTATGTGCCTGAAAGCATAGTAATAAACTTATTAAATTGCCTAATTAAACTAGCCAATATGGTGATTTGAAGTTAATTTGTTTATGTGAAAAAATGAAATAGGGGTAAGATTGCCTTCTTTGCCGTTTCCCAGATGGTTCCTTCCTTCTCCACTAGTTTTATTTCCATTATTGGATGAATAACTGTTTTTTTTTTCTCTGAATAATGGTGTAATCTGCAGTATCTCGACATTTGTTGTGTCTTATATTATAAGTTGGTGGAAAACGAATCAAACTTCATATTTGGGATGCAGCAGGTGCTGACCGTTTCCGGATAATCACAGCTGGTAGTATTTCTTTTTCCTTTATGTTTAACTGAATTTCAGTCCCATAATAGAAAATTGTGTTGATGAGATCATTTGACACTTGCGTTATTTATTTATCTCAGACTTTCCAGGCTGAAATAATCTGTTTTCATGAGACTAGTTAGTGTGCATTTTTTTTCACAAATATCGGATAAATGTAAAAGATTTCTTGGTTGGAATAGGTTTACCAAATAAGATTTTGTAATGGGTATGAAACCTTTGATGTTTAGGGCAGGAGGATGTGGTTGTATAAGCAGAAATCTTGTCTCTTAATACTTGCAGAGGAATTGTCCCGTTGAAATAGTGTATCGGTGCTGCAACATCGTTTGGAGTAAGATTGCTGCTGCAACACTATGGTTGTTTAGACATTAGGGCCCTACTCGAAATCATCTCCTGCAAAGTTTATGATCCTTTAAATTGAATCTTCGAAGTTGGAGAAGGGCATACCTTTATTCAGGTACGAGTAAGATTAGAGAGGCAGCAGGGTATGAGCTGTGTGGCTCTGGCAGCATTTGGGCAGATGATTGAGAATATGCCGGATGTTACCCTGCACTTTTTCTTGCTGGATGGAAGCAGAAGGGTATATTATTTCACTTGTACTTGAGATCTTAATGGTCTGTAAATCTCTACTAAAGATGAATTAAAGCTCAGGCTTTAGCAAAAGATGAAGATTCTCAATGGCCCCAGGCCCAGCCAGTACTCCACTAACTAGTCAAATTCCAGCTATCTACAGATTCTCCCCACACCCTTTTAACTTTACTAATTTTGATGGCAGTATTGCCTAATGCAAGGCTTGAAATGAATTTCAGAAACTTCAACTGCCACCTAACCAAACGCTTACCAGTTTCTCTTTTTCGCTACATGATTGCCTGAAAAGACCTTGGTGCAAGCAACAACATATGTATACATATATATGATATTATAAAATGCTGCAATCATTCTTCCTTTGCAGGGTTGCATGTGCAGCTGGCTGTTCATGGGTTAAGTCATTGGAAGGAAAAAAGAAAAATTCCTTTTGCTTGGTCTGTAAGAAATACGATGATGTATGTTTTAACTGTGCACCTAATCTTGTTTGTACTTACAAGAAAACTGGGTCAAAGTCCACTCACAAGCTTACTTGCTGCTCATGCTCCGCCCCAAAAAACTGAGTATGGTCAGGTGGAGTCTGACCCATCAAAATATAACAAGCACTGATACAACCTGTAGGCCTGCGTAATAGATCATGTCAAATTAATCCGTTAATTTTTTATTAAAATAATAATATTTAAATAATAAATATTATAATATTTATAATTTAAAATTATAAAATATTATAAAGTCTACGTAATCGTGGTCGGTTCAAACCTTTAGACACTATTTGATCCCAGAACCATTAACTTAAATTCAATTAAGTGGGCCATTAATGGCATCTGTTGTGGGACCTCCGTCATTCTTCACCTTTGGATCATTTTATAGAGATCAAATTAAAATACAAAATCTAATTATATCTTATATTTTGAAAATGAATCATCAATTAGACTTTGTAACGATGAAATCGTTGTATCCCACTGATGACATTTTTTCTATATAAACTTATTAATATTAAAATTTTAATTATCATTTTATAACTTTATATTAAGTTAATTAATGGCATTAACCATTAATATGAATGCTCGAAATAGCACAAGGTAAGAATTCTAATTCTTCCGAAATTAATTACATAAATCACTAGTTCAAATCACACTAAAAGACAAGATACTTCCTATTTTTATAAAATTTATTTGTACTAAAAATAATAATAATAATTCTAATTATAGTTCCTCTCCTCTCTAACGTAAAAGATATATTTTTTCTTTTCGATTCTTATAATATATGAGATAAATGTATGTATTTAGGGTCATATTATGAGGTTATAATTCTATTATATCTTTTTTGTTCTTTCCAAAATCAATTTTAAATTACAAATAGCCTTATTTTTACACCGCGCTATAATATTTTCTATGCCATTATAATGTTGTCTATAGATTATATGTGAATTAAATTTCTCTTGACTATGGCTTCCTATGCCTATATGACTACGGGAGGGAAGTGATTATTTTTTTAATTTTAAATGTTAAAATTTTTAAAAATAATTACTTTTATTAAAAAAATTATCAAATTAGATATATTAATAATTATTTTATAAAAAAATAAATAATATATATTTATATAAAAATATTTTTTAATAATTAAAATCAATTAAAATATAAAAAAAAATTAGAAATTTTATCTCTAGACCGGACATAAATTTTCAAGTGTGAAAATGATAATTTTCCTTACTTTCGTATGTTCTTTGATTAATTTAGGTAATTAAAGTGTATTTTTGTATAGATATGTATAATTTAATTTTTTTAATAAAATAATTAATACTATAATTAATTTAATAAATTTATTAATAAAACTAATTATTTTTAATTTTTATATTCTAAATATGATGTTAAAAAATTGTTAGGAGTGAAAGAGAAACCATACGTGACAATACTGGTTTGGTGATGATTAGGATGCCAGCTCAGAGTCTCATATGTGGAAATTATACAAATCAATAACGTCGTCGTACACACAATATATTATATAATATTTAAAGTGTCACTCGTTGAGGAGTATAAAATAATTATATAATATAGTTGGTGGATAATAAAATAACACTACATTTATATAACCTTTTTTTTTTTTATTATCTCAAACATTTTTTACACGACGCGTCCTGTTACAATACAACGAGACAAGTGGTCTTCTTCTTCTTCTTCTTCCTCTTCTTCTCTCTCTCTCTCTCTCTATTAGGTGGTGCTTACTGGTCTTGCCAGCGTACACCGGGGGTGATCGGCGCACCAGAAAAAAGGGAATTAAAAATAGGACAATAAAGAGAGCGACTGAGAGGCGCATTTTAGGCCCTCCCCAGACATAGTCGGAGAGGAGATTAATTTGTATTGCTGCAGGTGGTGAAGCGATAGAGGGAAATTATCTCGTTTTTGTGAAATATACAGCCCTCTTTTCCTTTTTTTTTTCTTTGCTCGCATTTCGCTCTTCTAATCTGGTAATTTTTTGACAATTTCTGTTTGTTTTGATGCATGTGTGAAAGTGGATGCATGTCGTGTCGTTTTGCTTTCTGATTTGTGCGTTTCGATGTTGATGTGCAGTGAGCGTGTATTGTTTCCACTTACTAGCTTGATTTATAGATGGCTGCTCCACCTGCGAGGGCTAGAGCTGACTACGATTATCTCATTAAGCTTCTATTGATCGGCGACAGCGGTATGTCGTTTTTCTTCCGTGTTTTGTTGAGAAACGAACGAATCATTGTATGGTTAGATCGCATTATGAGTTCAAATGTTGTTAACATTTCATATGATGACAGAAGAAGTTTCCTGCTTCCAGTAATCTGATTGCACTCGGTGACGTGCATTTGTAAGATGTTATATTCTTTGAGGATCTACTTTGGAAGAGGAATTTATTGAGTTTTCGTCTTGTTGATTTTCCTTTTATAATGCTTCGGTCAAAGTGATGCAGAACAAGCAGATTATTCGTGTTTTTACGCCTCTGTAATTTGAAGCATTGCTAAGATGTAAAGCTGATCCTGTTAATGTCTCGATAGTGTCATACTTTTCGTAAATTTATTTTAACAAATTTGGCGTCAAAATTGATTTAATTATATATACTTCACGAAGTTTGAGTTTTTTGTCTTATATATACTTCCTTTCTAATGAAACCAGCAAATATGTTCAATTTTTCTTGCCGGTTGCCACTGAAGTTGTCTGAGTGTTCTTTCACTGGAACCCAGCGTTTTATCATACTAACTGGTTCGACATAGAGTTTGGTCAAATGTATTATGTGGGTTTATAGTCTATGACATGTTTGTTTCAGTTGGATTTTGCAAATTACATCTGTGGCATTAGAATTTGTTTGAATTGATGCTCATGTGGCCTTTGGATGCTGAGTTTCTAGTGCACTTGGCCTCATCTCATTTTTATTTTTGGTACAATAGAGGATTGTGAATGATAACTTGTTTCTAGTTTGACAAGATGCGTGCACAAGCCACTCTTCAAAACTTTTGGTAATCTTTAAGTCTGTCCCAACTAGTCCTTTATGTGATGATGTTTTACTTTTACCTCAAAGAAGAAGACTTTTCAATACATTTCTTCTGCCTTTTCTTTTATTATCATAATAAAGTTTGGATGGCTGCTGGAACCTCGTTTCTTTTTCTAATTAGTTTTAAAATATTATCCCCAAAGTTTATATTATAATAAGTGAGAGGCTGTTGTAGAACCTTCACCTATATATGTTGTTCAAAGCAAATGGTTGCTTTTTTCCTCCTTGCTTGAAGCTTTATATAATAGTGGTTATTCCTGAAAATTATTTGCCTGTGCAGGTGTGGGTAAGAGCTGTCTTTTGTTGCGTTTCTCAGATGGTTCCTTCACCACCAGTTTTATCACCACCATAGGGTGCGGATTCTCTGAACTGCAGAGTAATACTGCAGTATCTTGAGATTTTGCATGTTATACAAGTTCTCAGACCTTAATAGGTTGTTCTTTTTCATACAGAATTGATTTTAAGATAAGAACCATTGAGCTTGATGGAAAACGGATTAAGCTCCAAATTTGGGATACAGCTGGTCAGGAGCGCTTCCGTACAATCACAACTGGTAAGTTTTCTGATCTTTATGAGATGATGGGTTATTTGACACTTTTGATATCTACCTCAGAGATTTCACGGCTGACATAAACTATTTCTGAACATTGAAGATTTCTTTGTTGGAATAGTCATACCAAATAAAATGCGGTAGTAGATAAGTAATCTTTAATGTTTAGGGCAGGAGAGCCTCATAGTGGTATTGCAAGTTGATATGGTGGCATAAAGGCTATAGTCCATCACTGAAATCTGTATCTTGATGTTCGTGGAGGAATTGTCACATTGAAATAGTCCTGTAGGTGAATGGTTGCTGTAGTATATGCCTCTCTACATGCAAGTTGAACTGGAGATTGTGATCTGCACTTTTAACAACGGATGTTTAGAAATAAAAACACCTCTCTGGTTGGCTAAATTCTTAGGTAATGCCTGTTGTTGTGCACCTGCTTGTTACTTAGCCATTTACCCAAAATTATTCCATCATATAGCCATGGTCAAAGCTGTGGTCTGTTACTCACAATCATGGAGCATGTGGTTGTTTCTGTAATACATAAAATTGTTCATATCTTCGTTGGTCCCTCTATGACATAAAGAGATGTAGTGTATGAGCTGTCTGAGAGCTCTGAACATCCATATTTCCTTTTTTGCATTAGAGGTAACATGAATGAGGTCTTATGAATATGATCTTTTGGTCTTAGTTAGGGTTTTGTAGCATTGTTTTTCCCTATGGATTTTTCTTAGTTCTTTTGTACTGCTGGAATAATTTTTTTGATTCGTTTGTTGTTCATTTCAAAACTCTTCCCGTGTAACTTCTATTTTCTCTTTTCTTTAGCAGCTTACTACCGCGGTGCCATGGGAATTTTGCTGGTGTATGATGTTACTGATGAGTCATCTTTCAACAGTAATCCCCTTCTCTTAACTTTATTGATTGAATTGGTAGCCATCATGTGAAAAGATTTTTTCCTTTTATTTTTGTTCCCTAATTTTTTTTTATTGTTTTTTGTTCAAGTGTTTTAAAATGCCTTTTATTTTCATGGGATTGGAATATTGAGAATCTGCTGTAGTTTTACCAAACTTTTTCCCTTAATATAAGGATATCTTGGCCTTGATATTGTACTTTTATAAATTTTGCTTCTTACAATTTTCAGATATTAGGAATTGGATTCGCAACATTGAACAGCATGCCTCAGATAACGTTAACAAGATTTTGGTAGGGAACAAAGCTGACATGGATGAAAGCAAAAGGGTACGATGCTTCTTTAGTGATCAAGATCCATAATGAGTTTGTTTATTCTTTGCAGATCTTTCTCCAGAAAACATGATGGCTTTTTCTGAGTATTTTCTGTAGAAAATAACAGTGCCTTTTATGTTTTGTGTCTGCACTAATATATTCTAATCAGATTGATGATATAGGCAACTCTTATCTTTATCTCTTCCACTCCCTTGCGTGCACGAGTAATTCAATGTTCTGATCACATCCTTTATATATATTTCAGGCCGTGCCTAAATCTAAGGGTCAGGCACTAGCTGATGAGTACGGTATCAAATTTTTTGAAACAGTATGGATCCCTTGCTAATTGTGGAAGCATATGTATAGTTGAATCTGCATTGGTGTATATATATATATATATATATATATTGAAAGATGCTGTGTACTGCAGAGTGCAAAGACAAATCTAAATGTCGAGCAAGTTTTCTTTTCAATAGCAAGGGATATAAAGCAGAGGCTTGCTGATACTGACTCGAGAGCTGAGGTAACTGAATTCCTTGCTTGCAGTTATTTTTATGAACAGCACTTAATTTAATTTGTTGACGACTGTTGGTCTTTAATTTCAGCCTACAACAATCAAGATTAATCAACCAGACGAGGCAGGTGGATTTGGTCAAGCTGCCCAAAGATCAGCTTGTTGTGGTTCTTAAGACAGAACACGATTTACTTCTGATGGGCATGACCCTTGGAAAGGGGGGCAAAAAAATAGAAAAGAAAAGCTAATTGTGCTGGGTGCTTGTAATTTTTCTTATTGTCATTCTTTTGCATCATGCTTTAGTGTGTGAAATTAGTTTTTAACTACTGAGAATTTCGTTCTGGCAAAGTAATCCTTTATATTTTGTGACTGACATCGTTTTCTTTCCTTTCTCTTTCTTTTCACGGGCTCTTTGTTATCTTTCTAAAAAAATTCTGGGGCTTGACATGCTTGCATTGTTAGTCTCTACAGATTTGTACAAAGGAATATTGGTTAGTCTAAGTTTGGTTACAATTGTCACTGAAGTCGCAGTCAGGTCATGACTTGAGCTTCCCATGTAGTATAGATATCGATAAAGAACTATGAATGCAGGTTCGTGTTTGACCAAGCCTTGGCCTTTCAAATCTTGTCCTTCATTATCTAGGATAAATACCTTTCAAGAAAATGTTTGACTTAGTTGGCCAACAACGTTGCAAAAGAAGCTAAAATTACTAAGAATATGGACCAGTATAGCTATGAAAACCCAAGTTTACGCCTAAGACGGAACGGATCTTATGGGTTTATACTTCAAGTCCCGGGCTTACTGTCAAGGGGAGAAAACTGATTCTTATACTGGTGATTTCGGAAAAGCTTGAGTGGGCCCAAAAAAAAAAAGGAAGGATTCATTTCGGTTCACGGAGAAATTGCATTTGAGCACTGAGCAGATGGTGAACTCACCGAAAATGAAAGTACGATTCCATAACAAAATATTAGTTGATTTAATGCACGTCTTTCTCTGCAATCACAACAAAACAGAGCCGGAAAAAGTTAAAAAAATAAAAAACCACACTCTTCCAATCAACATCCACGGGATGACCAAAGAATATTTACATTGGAGAGGTAAATGTAACAAAATACTTTCCATTGCATCAACAGGTAAAAAAGTTTAGTCTCCACAAGGCCTGACCTACATCTCAAACCCACATACACGAAGCTCTGGTCTTGCGTTCTTTACTACACACTTCCATGTACATCCAAAGACAATCAAAATACACCACAAAGCAAGGAAATAAATCTATTGGTTTGCCTATTCCTACATGGTTCATAAGTTAATGACAATGTACTTGTACTATGCACATAGAGATTACTCTTATATTTTGCAGGTTGTACATTAAGAATAATACCCGATTTACAGGTTCAGTTCTTCCTTTCCATAAATTCGCTGAAGCTCACGAGTAGCTGCTTGAAACGATTCTGGGAACAGGGGAGAAGGAAAAAGAAGAAATATTAATATAGCAAAAGCAGAGAAAAATAATCGGAACCCTCCCTTGCCAAACACAAACCCCAAGTGCAAGCACACAGAGAACTCATTAAGTTCAAAGGGTTCCTCATTACCTTTCCAAATCCGAAAAGATTTCTGATTAATAGGTGCACCAAAAACAGTTTGAATCGTATCAAACAACAAGCTCTCAGGAGTGCTCCTTAATTCTTGCACTATCTGATAGATAGTCTTTCCATTGTCAAAGCATATGTGATTGTTCGGATGTTTTGTTTTGCAACCAGCATGGCGTTCAAACTCGTAAGCATTTAGCACCTTATGCAACCATATCTCCAACAATTAGGTCTAAAGCACTTAACATGAAAATTCAATCTGTCGAATGACTCACCTTGGAGTAATTACATGATTGACACCCACAAAGATAGCCAGAACCTTTTATAACGCCGCGAAGCTCCTAGTTACATGCAGAGTACAACCGTAAGTTATTAACTGGCAACAACAATGAAAGACACAGATAAAGTCAGATGGTAATTTACCTCCCGTGACAAAGAAACATACTTCACGGGGACCCCATCAAGCATACCAGTTGATATCAAGCTTCTAACATTTGAAGGAAAGCTGTTTGGAGCTTCTTTTTTGGATGCTTTGAACTCAGGTTTGTTCTTGGAAACAGAATCAGGTTTTGATTTAGCTACTCGAGGGGAAGTTATAACTGCATTGGCATTAGATGCATTCAACTGTTTTTCGGGGTCCGCTTCTGAAGTTTGAACTGAAGACTGATTGTACGATGAGTCATAGCTGCTCATTGGCTGGCCAACAGGGATAATTTCATGTTCATCATGAAACCCAACAAAAGATATTATACTGGCTTCTTCTTTGTTGTAGGTTTCAGACAAAGATAAGGCATTGTCATCTCCCTTGCAATAGGTGTTACTTGTTGATCTTATATGGGCATCCTCCCGGTTACAGGTATGACCCATCAAGATGACACTGTTATCCCCCTTATTATATGCTGGTGCCAGTGTCATATAACTATTTTGGTTTTCCTCCGTATAGGCCCGACCTGGAGACAAGTCATTGTTATTTTCCCTATCAAAACTATGTTCTTTCGGGGCATGCATACCGTTGTTGGAGTCCTTGACCTGATTGACTTTGACTTTTCTCAATCCCCCATAGCTAAAACATGATGCTTCAGGATCTTCCATAGTATTGGATATTGACAATCCAACAGATGCATCTTCCACAAAATGGTCCTCAATACCCTTTCTTCTAATATCATCTAATCCAACAGAAGATACATTCCTTTCACCAAAATTGACTGATCTGACAGACTCAGATCCAAACAACCGGCCAATAAATTGGCTGGGGACCGACTGAAAACTGGGGGTGCTTCCCCAACAAGGAATATCAGAATTAGATACTTCAACACTTGGTTTGTTGTTTGCTCCCTGTACAGCTTGCTTCTTGTTAGGAAACAGCTCTGATTCACCAGAATTCACAAACCATTGATTTGGCCTCTTTGTTTCAATCCTGGAAGGATTATCAAAAGCTGCATCTCCATCAGTTATATGCCCAGTGCCCTTTGCCATCCAAAACTCCTTGTTCTGAAAAGACTGCCAGAGACAATTACATGGATGTTGTTTATTTCTGACACACAACATATACACAAAGACAGAAATGCAGATTAAACATATTAATCATTTACCAAATGGGAAGAAGCATTACACCATCAAAACATATAAAACACTTAGTTTATGAAGTAAACAATTTCAAACCATATTTTGACAACTGACAGTCACGTGGAATGCACATAAAAGTCAAATAAAAAACGTTGATGGTACATGCTATCAGATCAATCTTACAATTCCTTCCAGTCTGTTGCAAACTTGCAATTGAAGAAATCTCATAGAACATTAAAGTGCGGGAACCTTTTAATTCCCAATGGGCTGACAGTAATACTGAATTCAAGCACACAATATGCAACAACAAGCATTCCCCTGCACTGTCGGCACCTGTCAGGAGTTTGTAGGGGCCTATCTCAGTAGCTTCTCCAAACATTCAACTTGCCAATTACCATAAATATAGATCCTACCAAGGATGAAAGGTCACAAGAACATTATGTTTTCTGAAATTTGAGGATTAAAAACAATCATCTTGATTTGTACTCCAGAGTCATAAGCGCAAATCTCCAAATTTGCTCCTTTTTGGAGACAATTTGATAAGGGGGTTCAATAAAAAAACACCAAAGGTGTGTTCTAAAGCTCCCAACTTTCAACCGATTTGAGGACTTTCTATAACCACAATTAAATACATGTTGTCTTCTTAACTCTGTTCATTCACAGAAAATAAAACAAGTAATTTAGCATTCTAAGTGACCCATTGTGTTAAGCCTCGTATTTTTTTCATGAACTGATATCAAAATAGCAGTTCCCTGCTGAACACACACACACACACAGAAAAAGAGAAACCCAAAAAAGAAACTGAAATTACAATCTGTAGTTCCAAGCACTTGAATACTGTCATAAGCCAAAGTTCAGAATATTGTGACCCTCAAGGAAAAGTTGACCATCCACCTGAGTTTTCTCACTAAACTAGAAGTTCACAGTTTAGAAATAATTAATCTGCGCTTCTATTTTAACTCTCACACTATCACTCACACCCACGTCCGGCAAAATTCTTTTTTCTTTGCTTGCTTGTTGGTCGAAATTAAGGATTCAAGTGAAGAGTACAAATTTTACCACATAATGTTTGTAAAAGAATAAAAATAGAAAGCTTTTTAGGCAAGATAAGTTCAAATTATAGAATTAACAAAAATAAAAGACCAAGCAATTACATAAAAATATAGCACGTACCATTTTTGGTCTTCAACCCGCACACTGAATTACACTATTCACCCTGCTTACACGACTCCAAGCAACCTCTTCGCACAAAGAGTCAAACAAACAAAACGACAGTCGTTTAGTAAACAAACGAAGCCCTGCACGTCCTTCAAGCTCAAAAAAGAAAAAAGAACAAAGAACAAACACACACGCAGGAGACACTAATAAACCAAAAAATTATTGTAAGTTAAAAGATTTCCCTATTAAATCATACATTTAGCTCACGTAAACACCTAAATTTTTATAAAATCCTCGTGAAATGTTTCAAAATTAAATGCAATATGTTTCAACTCAAGAAATGTAAGCAAATAACTTTAAGGACTCATCGTCCGTACCTTCGACGATCGCCGCAAAACTGATCGAATGGTTGATCGCCGGCATAAACACTACGAAATTTCCGTCACCGGCGGCGAAAATGAAGAGAAAACGGCTGATACGGTGTTTGTGTTTGTACGTGAGGAGCACTTGATTTTTTCTCATGAAAGGAAATATAAGAATAGGATACACCGGCATATCACTAAGTCCTGGTTGCATGCTATCATTATCGTACACGTGTATGGTAGATGATTAACACGTGCCGTTGATTTGGTTAAACCACCTAGTTGAGGGTATTTTGGTCATTTCGAAACTGGTGGTGATAAGGTAGACTTTACATGTAACACGCGGCGGAATATTGATGGATACGAGGTGTGCGCTAGTCATTTGCCAGTAAAGTTTAATAGAAAACTGATTTCATATATGTTTGACACTGTAGGCTGCATCGTACGTGATTGTCTCTGATATATTAATTCCTTGCTGGAGTGGAAGGAAAACGGTTGAGGATAGTTGCGTCAGATGGCTCCACTCAGATTGTGCACTTAACTTCGCACACTATGGACTTGTAAGTTGTAACATGTCTGCGGAGGAGATGATCGAGTACTTCGTGCAGACACAAACCATTCACTGATTGACACGTTGCATTCGATGAAGGGCCTGGGTCCAATGGATTGGCCCAGTCTGTATCCTTCTTTTTACAACCTAATTTGTGTGACTATTTACAAAAAAAATATATATATATATATATATATATATATTTAGCAGTACTGGTTTAATCAACAAAAACCAGTAAAATGATTTATGCGCCTGTGTTCTAAAATTTAGTTTAAAATTAAAATTTTAAATTTTAAATCAATTTTATGCTACTATATATTTTGCAAATAGGAGGTGAGAACTAGTCCAGGGGCATAAAACTTGGTGCCGCCCCTGAGACTTAAATTGGCATAAATCTGCAGTTCTTTTGAAATTCAAATGAGGGTTTAGCTCAATATTTATTTAAATACAGAAGCCATCATATTCATATCTCACAAAGCCAAGCCGAGAATCATTCTACAAAAAATTTGTCTGTGATGGTGTGTGTAAAAATAAATGAATCAATCTGACTACAAACGCAGGAAGGGTTTAAAGATAGAAAGAAAACCTATATATATATATATATAAAAGGCTAATAAGCTAACAATTAATTACTAGGCAACCCATAGCTTCAAATCATCCCCGGACGGCATCAAGTTCAAATCCAAGCACAAAACTCTTTTACTATTCGATTTCTTCAGAACAGGAACCGGCAACAGAGGACGAGTCACCAACCCTTCGCTGCCCATGGAAGCCCTGTGTCTCCTCATGTGGCCGCCAAGCGCTTGCCCTATTGCAAACTCAAGGCCACAAATCGAACACTCGTGCGTTTTCGATTTCTTAGGCGAAATTGGCATCTGGGTCTGGTCCAAAAAGTCTCCCACCATCAGCTTCGGCTTCTTGTGGCTCGCTCTGTGGCCGCCCAACGCCTGGAAAGATGAGAACTCTTTGTTGCAAGTTTTGCAAGCAAAAACACGCTCTGTTGGGTTGGATTCGCCAACTTTAGAGAGAAGCATCAAGCAGTTGGCCATGTCGATGGCCGCCGCCATTTCACCTTGCTCCCTGCTTCTCTTCATGAATACTAATCACAAACTCAAGTATGAATATGAATTCTGAAACTTTGAAATAAATATGCTATCTGACGGAGCGTGTGCGGAATGTTGAATGTGATTAAGATAACTGCAAGTTAGTATTTATAGTTTTGAGCTGCTTAGTGCGACCGCCGACTAAATGGCGGATAAGCCCATGGTGTCTTGGGGACTAAGTAAAGAGAAAAACCTTGGTCTGTCTTGTAAAATATTTTAAGTAGAAGGGTAGTAACGTGCGGTCACCGGCTTTGCCACGTTGTCTGGAGTGAACGCGTGGTTGCCTAGGAACTTCGGAAGAAACTCACTACAAGCGGGCAGATAACAGTCTTCGTACAAATCTGACGTTTCTAGATGCTTTTTCAATCTCATTCGCACTAAATGCGCGTACAACACACAGCCGATCGAGAATTCATACTGCATTCGTTGACGTCGTTATCCGCAGACAAAACTACTACAACGTTCGAATCGATAGCGCACGGGATCCAATGTGAAAGCAAAGTGAGAAACCGAAATTAAAAAAAAAAAAAAACACAAAAAGAAAGTACCAAGCGTCGGGTCAAGTGTAGGGAAACGTCAAAGTCAAGGGCGAACGGCAATCAAGTGGCGTCTTAACAGTAAATCTACGCGGTCCATTGATTATTCGGTAGGAAATTGAGTGTGAGCTTCCTAATTTCAATTACGTATTATTGCAATGTTTTCATGACAGCAGCATCTGTGTTTACACTACCACCTTGGCTTAATTAACCGCACGCTTTGAACACTAATTACAGTAATGCTTCTAAAGAAGGGTGGCTTCTAGAAGACGGTCAGGTTCAGGTCAAGTATTAGGGGAAGAACAAGCAAACTAGATTTGATTTGTGCTTGTCGTGATCTAACGAAAGACCTACCTAACCTGATAGGGTGGTAATATGAATCAGCTCTTGCGTATGCTTTTGCTTTTGTTGCAAGAAATTAAACATTAATAATATGGATATAGATACAGATACAGATACAGTGCATGGTTTTATAATACTTATGGGGTAGTACGAAGGTTAGTCAAGGAGTGTGGGATTTGTTTATTGGGTGTTAACTGCTGAAAATTTCGTGTGAAACTTACGAAATCACGATGATCTCTTATCTTTTAGTCTAACACAGACTAATCTTTTAATGTAGAGAAATCAAGTCCGAGCTCGATCGAACTCTTTTAATACCTATCTCTAATTAAAATGTTAAAGAAAGTGCTTGATAGGACAAGTTTATCTAACCCACCCACAATTTTAAAAAATTAATATTACTTAATTGTACGACGACGTATTTACCTTAAAGTATGTTAGCAGCTGTAGGGATTAAGAAACTCTAAAATCAAAAATAATAAATGGTATAGTCAATCCAACGTACTCTTGTTTGTCTTTTATCAATCAAATTACCATAAAAATAATAATGATTGTGTATAATTAATAACTCGTTAATTTAAAAATATTATGAAAATCAACTAAAAAAATTCAAAATAATATCCTATTTAAGTATAAAATCTTTGAAAATTTACCACAAAAAATCACAAACAAAATAATCGATTTTAATATGAAAACAAAGATGATGATTATTCCTATTTGTTCTTACCACTTAAATATATACTATTGTGTAGAAAATACATAAATATATATATTAATGGTGTTTAAAAATAAATAAGTTTAATAGTATTTATAAGTTTAAATTTTAATAAATTTAATTACCCGTGAAAATTTATTATTTAATATAAAATATATTATTTAATTAATAAATATAATAAAATTTATTAACTCAAATTTAAATTTAATAAATTTAGTCTAATTTAAACTTACTATAAATTTTTATATTTTAATTTGACTTAAATTTTTATTAAATTTATATTATTTTAATCGTATTTACGATAAATTATATTAATTTTTAAATATATTTTATAAACTCAACCAACAAAATTATAAAAATAATTAATTTTACACTAACCCATTTCTCTTGTATATTGTCAATCAATACTCTTTAATTGAATGGATTCTGTTCGTAAAGATTTTTGCAGATTGCAAATAACATTATAATTTTTAAAGTTTTGATACGAAAATTCCATAAAATTACACACAAGGAATCAGGTGCAAGTTTGATGAACATTCGTTGGACTGTCTTCCAAATATGCATTTGATCATCACATGTACGAATGGATTAGTAATGCAGCAAGCCGTGGAGTTCTTCGGGAGTTTCATGTCCGAACTCGATATGTCCAACTTAATTTACCCTCCAGCTTATTTTGCATTGAAGGAAGAAGAAGAAGCTGAAGTCATGGTTAATCTCCTAGGATGCTCTCCTGTTCTTCAATCCCTGCTCATAATTTTCTTATTTACGGAAAAACGGAAGCCAAGGGAACATCAATTCTCAAGCTCCTCCGAGCCAGAAGATGGAAAGGCAGCAGCAGCAGCAGCAGCAGCAGCTTCTGTCTGGATTCTTAAAATGGATTATTAATATCATTAAAGAATTGAAGCATTTTTAAAGTACAAATTCTTTTAAGTGCACGTGTCAGAGTTATCGACAGAACACTTGTAAGACCTTTTATGCGGATATTGCTCATGGATACGTCACCGGTGCCGATAAAAAACTTCGTAACTCCACCCGATATCAGACTCTTTCGGGTCACCCCGTCGCCACCCGACCAACAAAACGAGGCATTTCGTTCACTGGCATTGTCAGTCACTGATAAGAGTGAGAGTGACGGTGACGCTGCACTAAATAAACCAGCATGGGGAAGAACAAGAAGAAGAAGACGTCATCGCCGTCAACTCGTCCACGTCCACTGCAATTGCCGGGGCCAAGGAAGAAAGGAGAATCATCAAGGGAATTGCAGCTAGTGGCCCCCACCTCTCCCGTTTTCTCATCAGCCTTCAAATTGCCGCGTGGTTGGTCCGTTGAGGAACGGCCTCGTATCAACTCTCATAGCCACCCTGACCGGGTAGACAAGGTATTTCATTTCCGAAAAGAGAAAGAGTGATCCAATTAGGATTTCGATCTAATAAATATTTAGCAGGAAACAATGGAATCGATGCTTATGGCTTTGGTTTCTTGTGTTAATGAGTTAGATTTTGTTTGTCTGCAACTTTAATTTAACAACTTCTTTCTTTACTTGAAGCTGTGATTTTTTAATTTATATCTGTAAGAGGGTTGAACATTTTAACTAATGTATTCTTCTGTATACAATCATTGCATTTACGGGTTATTTCACTACATTTCATACCATGTAGTATTACTACGAGCCTGGGACTGGACGGAAGTTTCGTTCACTGATAGCTATTCAGAAATATCTGAGTGGAGAAGAAGATGCAATTGTTCCCCAGAGAGTGAGGTTTGGCAATGGCAAAAATGTAAGTTTCAAAATTGACTTCTATTACTGTCTATAACAAAACAAAGGTTTTGTTAACATAAGGGTTTTATGTATGTGGTTTTTTTTCTGTGAGGTTTAGTTTGGTTCATTTTCGAGTCTGACCTTTCTATTTGCCAATGTTACTGCAGATGCAAATTGTGCCCTGCACCGCTAAGAGTGCCTCATTATTTGGACTGCCTGATCATTGGGTCGTTCAGGAAATTCCCCGTAAGAATGCCAGCTATGCTGGTATCATTGACAGGGTACCTTTTTCTTTCTTCTCCTCTATCTATGCTATGTTGAGTACAGGGAACTATTTACTTTCTGCGAGCAATTGTGTTCTTCCCCCAAGATTAGCATGATGACTGTAGTTATGAATGAAAAATGCTTACAGGGATAGTGAATGAACATTATAAATGTCTATTTATGTTTGTATCTCTGTCAGAATCAATAGCACATACATCGGTTTGTAGATACTGCCATAATTTTGGATAGTCAAATCATTGGTTTTCGATGCATATAGAGATAAATTTCTAGATAAAGCCTGACTGCCAAATAATATCATTTAAGTGGTTTAGTTATGGCCATTTGGACTCATTTCCACTTTCTGTGGATTGAAAAAAGCACTTTCCTGTGCTGCTTGTGGAGTACATTTGGGTTTCATTTAAATGTCAAGTAACAAAAATTGCAGTTCCTATTATAGACCAAAAGGTGATGCATAAGTTTGTTTTTATTGTCAAAATTTTTGCAACATTGCTGAAAAAATGGATGTGCAGTGCTTTTGGGATTAAACAGATATCCAAGTTCTCTTGTCATAGGTTAATCAATTATCTTAGTTTTGCCTCTTTTAAAAATCTGGGTCTTTAGAACCCAGAAAAGTGACATGTTGAAGTTAAGATTTTAGCCATCTAAGATTTAAGAAATTCAAGACAAATTGGGGGAAACTAGGAATATTTAAATTGACAATTAACTATGGCCTTGGTTATTGGATGACAGAAAAAGCTTTTACATACTTGCCGAAGAAAAAGAAAAGCCTCTTGAATATGTGGTTGAGACCACATGGACATCATTTGTCAATTGTGCAAATTTAATGAGAGCTGATTTTAGGCTATTCTGTTAAGCAGTTCTTCCTTTTAAGTTCTATACTGCAGTATTACATTGAGCCAGGGACTGGACAACGGTTTCGTTCTCGGATAGCAGCTGAGAGATACCTTGAAGAAATAAGAAAAAGTAAATCAACCACTAATGCAAGAGAAGACAACCGGTTAACTGTGAGTTTAATTAGAAAAATTTAACAGGAAATGGTAAATTGTTTTATTTGTGAAAATTGCATTTATGGTTGTTCTAGTGTCCTTAACCCACACTATGGTGGTTCTCAGAAGAGAGATGATTCTGATGATGACCTTCCACTGAGAATCATAGTGAAGCAGCAACAAGATGCGAAAAAAAATAAAGTTACATCCAAGGCACTAAAACCAGGTGATCATTGTCCGGTGAGTGCAAGGGTTATGTAATATTCACCTTCGTGATTAACCAGAACATTATTGCTGTTTATAATTACCTGTTTTATTGAGCATGTCTTTCCTTTTCTCCACCACACCCCCCACTTCTCCCCTGTTCAGCATGCAGATAATTTTGTTTCTCCTAAGAACTTTGTCCCGAGCCAGGAGGCTAATGCTGCCATGCTCGATTGTGGCAGCCTGCCAGCAAAAGTTAAATGGGTTCTTGGCGGTCCTGGGGGAACTGTATGGAATCCTTTCGTGGGTGAATCTATGGTCCCAGAATCTGTTAAGAAAGAATGGTCTGAGATATTTTTATTCTCTATCCACAAAAAATATTGATAAACCTAGTTCCGAGGTAATTCTACCCTTTCACTGGAATTTTCTGACAAGGCAGATATTTTATTATAATTAAAAATAGAGGGTTTTCTGCAGTATTTATAGAATCATTTGTTAAATTTCAAAAGATTATTCACATTGTCTCTAGAGTCAGTTTAGAGGGATGCATGCTATTATTTTCTATCTTTTTACGAAATTGTGGACCCTCATAGATGAAGAGTTTCATCTTCATGATATGACCAAATGCCTAATACTTCGCAACTGTCTTGCTGATTTTGCAGCTCAAGACTAGAGGAAGAGGGATTCAAGGGGAAATGCATGGTGGAATGAGAGGCCAGATCCAAGTTAACTCGAATGTGTGCAGCATTTTGTATGGTCGTAGAGACACTTGTCAACTCATGTTAAGACCTGCCTTCTTGTACATGGCAAAGTGTTTAACTGGAATGAGGCAGGACTGATCTAGTTCTGAGACCGTTCACTTTTTTGGTCGACAGTTGTAAACCTAGTGAGAAATAAACTCTGGGTGGTTGTGAGTCTATGCCATGTTTCCATTGCTCAAAGCTGGAAGCTTTTTACCTTTCCTAATTCTGTCACCTTGACAGATCTTAAATTGTGAAAATTTCAGCTTCAGTATTATCAATCAGTTAAAAACAAGAAGAATTAGAGAGACAACGAATTATATTAAAAAAAAAAAAAAGGTGAAATGGAAGGGTCAAGATGAATCAAAAATTACAATCTGAATCATTATTCTGCTCAGCCATCCTGTCGGCAACATTTGGTTGTCTTAATAACCCTAAGCTAACTCAGCCAAGCAGCTGCTGTTGAAGTTATATGTACTCTAGAACCTATAAAGGAAATAAACAAAAAAAGATTTTGACTTCCTGCACATAATTCGCAGTGAATATCTTTTTGTATCAAAGGCTCTCCGTAAATAACAGTTGGTCCGAATAATTTTAACCATATCCAGTCCAGCCTTTGAATAGAAACACGATTAAGGAGGCAATTTTTGAGACAGATAGAGAGACAGGTTCTCTCTCAAATATGCACCCTGTATGTCAACAGTTGCACAAATTTGTTGGCGGTAACCATGGTGTGGTCACCGGACAGAGGCATTTCATCCTGCATCTCGTCTTCCAAATCAAGAACAATGTTATGAAGAAGGCAACAAACTAGAACAATCCTGGGCAACTTGTGTTTGCCAGGTCTCCACTCACACCTTGAATGATCTTCTACGTATCTTTTAATCTAGCCAATGCTCTGTGTGCCACCATCTGAGTAGCAGAATGTCTGCTATTGAACTTGGCTTTTAATTGTGGAAGCTCTTTTTCTCCATAAGGAGTCATAAGATAAGGCAGCAACGGATAGCCTGAATCCCCAATTATATATTCTCTTATTTCTGATCCTTCAGTGAACTCTAAACTTTTCCCATTCATCCTTCCACCTTCATTGCACGGTTTGCAGAAATTTGAACTCTGAAAGACCAACCGGTCTTCCTTTTTACCTGGCCATCCACTGACTATGTCTCAGAACCTCATCTCAGAGTCCACAATTGCCTGAATGACCATGCTGTGATTCTGCTCATGATGAAGCCGCGCATGATTTGTGGGGGTCCAAAGAGGGCAAACACGAGTATGTGTGTTGTATCAACCACAACACAGCAATTAGAGAGGCCCTGTATTTTCTCAAACTTGGATTTTATATCTGTCATTTCTTTTTCAGAAGGCCATTGCAAGTGCCGAAGTCCCTTTTCTTCCATAGCCTTGACAAAACGCCAGGTTACTTGGAAGACAGTGAAGTGGTGTAGCCCACATGAATCACCAATTGTCATTTATGAGTCACCGGAGCTTAATCTTCTTAAAGCTATTGCTACTTGATTGTGAAAAGACAAATTTTTTCCACTTGTAAATGAAAAAACTCCTGTCTTTACCATCATGTTCTCTTCCACAAGTGAACATATGTAGTTGAAGGTTCCTCCAGAGATCTTGAATACAGATTTGAATTTATCTAGATGGAGATTGAAAACCTGCAGAGACGAAGAGTAAAAGAAAGAAATCAGATCAGATTTCAAAGCTTTGTTTGATATCACAGTATGTTGCTGTATGAAGCATCATGTCAATTATCGATATTAAAGAATCAAAACACTTCCTTACTCTTTTTGAGGGGCATGCAACAGGATATACTCCTGGCTGATCATTTGAAGTTGCTCAAAATTTATCTTGATAGTTGTGAATTGATATGAATTTGATTACAATAGATATGAATGAAGCTTACATGAATGAAAACTTAAAGGACAGCCAAGTTGATTGACAAAATGTTAGCCACCGAATCAAGTTACGTAGATTTACTCGGACATGTTTCATTTTGAAAATGTGCAATGCAAATAACTTTAAATCACACAGAATAAATATCTCGTCTAGCAGACTGAAATAATAATGTTATTAATTTCAATATGTGCAACAACAAAGCAGTTGATCATAGCATAGAACATCACATTTTTTACAATCATACTATTAACCACTACTTAAAGACAACAAAATATGTTAGTACTTTAGTGATTAAGCTTCCACAGGACCCAATCAAATGGTTCAAAAGTGTGCTCTTTTTTGGTTTCTAATCCAGTGTAGGCTTGTTTCTAGAACTACATACTTCTATGAAGCATAACTTTATATGAAGAGAAATACACCACTGTAATAATTCATGATTTCTATTTTTTTTTTGTCAAACATGTGTCTGTATGTCTATCTAAGTGAGCTGCCTGGGCAAGCACTTCATACTGTGAAGGTTTTGATAATTTATTGAACATTTAAAGGTTTTAAACACTGTTGTCTCTGAGTGCAGAAAAAATTTGTGACTAAGAAATCTGAAACTTCCAAATTTTTTGAAAGAAGAAAACAACCTGGAATTGTGAACTTGAACATTAAAACAGACTATTAGTATTGATATACTGCACAAAATTTTAAAGTTATTGAGCCTTTGTCAATGTGCAATTATTAACAAATTCAAATATTCACTGTAAGGAAGGTCTCAGAAGTACTGTTAGCTACAGCCAGCAATTTACAAGTGTTTACCATGCAGCATTCTCATATGATGAGTGCATTTACACCAGTTGTATTTGCATAACCGCATTTTTGGGTGAGTAAGCTATACGCAGGTAAACTTCTTTTTTATCATTCAAAATCAGTTACTACTACTTATCTCAATGAATGATCAATATTCTAGGAATACTTTAGATATATTCCTACTCATTACAGATAACATAATTTTAACTCACAGAAAGAAACCTATCTTCTATTGATACAAAAAAGGGTGGCCTCATCATGCATAAGCAGATTTAACATTTTGAATTCCAGGGAAGGGCTCATATAAAACTGCACTTAGATCAATTCCCAAAATATATGCAACCATCCCAAAAATTCACAAATCAATTATTCATGGAGCACCACACAAGTTAAGATGGAAAAGAAGATGTCAGCCAATAATTTTATCCTCTCTAGTATCATATCAAAACCTTCCTCCTTGAGTTAAAAGCCAAAACAATGCTAACAGTCATATCTAGTCAACGACCTCACACTAACTGGAGAAACTCCTATGCTTTAAAGTTAGAATGACACTCCCACAAAAGAAAGAGTTATTTCCTTTATGTTTGAATAGTCAATTGCTCAAAACTTGTAATTTAGTGCACTGCATATTTTAAGGTGATAACAAACTCGCAAATCAATAACAGATTTTTATATTTAAAAAAAAAAAAACTCTCTAAGCCAACCATACTGATACCTCTAGATAATCATTATTTTTTAAACCTTAAGCAACAGGGCTGGTATAGCTCAATCCACAATTTCTGGCAGAAATGTACCGAGGTTGGTGCCACGGTTCATTTATGCTTTTGATTCTGAAACACGTCCAACTCCAATGCAATAACTAGGCTTCTATACATATGGTTTCAACTCCAAATAGCAGACGGTAACAAAAATTTCTAGCTCCTATGATCACTCAAAACTGGGATCAGTTTTGCAACTTAAGAGAAGAGCATGAGCTATATGACAATCTGACTTCTCATATAAACCAATGAATATTTTCTCATCAAGTCTCCCTTCAGAAGAGGAAATATAAATATAAATAAATGAACAAAACAAGATGGATATGTGTGTCTAGATATATATTATATATCCAATTTCTTCATTCTCTCCTGCAGTTGGACAGAGTAACCATTTGAAATATTGAAATGTCGGTTTCAAATGTTTACAGCAGCACCGAACTGTGGAATTTCATCTCTTGTAGTGCGAAAGAGATAAGGCTTTTTTTTTTTTTTTAATCTCTATGTGTAACCTACAACAGAAAATAATAAAAAAAATATATTAAGAATTTGTCAGTAACATGAACTAACCTGCCAGGGATCAAATTTCCTTTAGACCCTGGTGCTTTGATAAGTCGTGGGCTACTTGAATCGGCAAGATACGATTTTCTCTTTAGATTTCATCACAAAGCAGTATGTGAGGTCAACAGAAGGACTCAAAAGTCAGATTAGGGATCCTGCCTATTTGCTCCCAAATATATTTTCGGTGTATCATGACATAACTTGAACAATGTATAAAACACAGGATAAATCGTATAAGCCAAAGTTAAATTGAACGCATTAACTGCAATGTCCAGAAGTGAGGAAAAGAAACATACATGTCCATGGTAGCAGGAATGGTCAACAACAAGAACAAGATCAACAAAGCAAGAACACATATATGAAAAAGAAGAAGGGACAAAGTGAAGGAAAAAAATAGCAAAGCAGCATCAAAACTGATGAGAGTAAAGCATTAAAATTGCTAAAAAGAGAAAGTACCATTAATCTTCTTAGAATATTCATGCCACAAATCGAAAGAGCCTTCCTTCTCTGAATACCCAGAAGCAGAAGTATTTCCTTCAGTTTTCTTATCCATCCTTCTCCTTTTCTTTAACCCTCTTATAGGAGCCATCAGCTATACTCAATCAAACCCAATTGACTCAAAACTTAACAACACACTTAGCTTCTAACAATAACAATCATCAACTCCAGGTTAGAATTCACATAAAAACCAATACCCATTAATCATAAAAGACACATAACAATCAAAATACAACAGAAGATCATCAGACAGCGATGCAAAGTTAACCGGGTTATGACATGCAAGAAAGTTTGCTGACACTTGAGTGAGTTAATGTACGTGAGTTTTTATGATGATGTTTCTCAGAGCATGCAAGAAACAATAAAAAATATAAAAAAAAAAAAGAAAAAGAAAAAGAAAAAGTGTGAGCTCTATGCAATTGAAAGGAAGAAAAAGAGGTAAAGAAGGCTATAAATGTTGAGAAAACAAAGCAACACATGGAGGGTTAGCGTTTGTTAAAGACAATGTGACAAGCATACAAGAGAAGTGAAGTGAGAGAGACAAGGGACTCAACTCAACTCAACTGTCTGTGTTGCAATTTTTGGCAAATACTATCGTTTTTTCTCTCTTTATATTTACTCAAATTCCATCGGAAACGGGTTCTTGCAGGAAAATTAAAGCGATTTCATGCTTTTTAGAGGACAGATCGAAATGAAATTGACAGAAATTTCCATTTACTCCTTCGATTCTTTTAAGAGGTAAAGGGAATAAATTCGGTTTATTGTTGGGATGAAATTAACAGTAATGACTATTTTGATCATGCATAATCATGCACATGTTCTTGAATCTTAAAGAAAATAATTAAACAAATGGGGAGTGCAAGAATCAAGAGTGCTAAGACAACAGAGCCGGGTAAATATGTATTGGGAATAATTTTTTATCCATAAATAAGATAGCTGGTATTAAAGGTAAGAGATTGTATTAATTTATTAAAACTAGTGGACATTGATTTTAAAGAAAATCTTATGGTTGATGATGCCATTGCATGATCCGTTACATGCAATATAAGAATTCACTTCAAAATTTAAAATTAAAAAAAAAATTACTTTTTATAGTATTATTTTGATTTAAAAGCTGTTGTTTCATTTTAGATGGTTGATCAAATTCAAATGTGATCCATAAGGATCTAATTTTAAATCCATATACACAGGCATTCACACATACATACATTTGACTATATATGGATTTGTGTTTAAAAAAAAAAACATAAATATATAAATTTTGAGAGTAAATTAAAGGTGAGCATACATCAAATGCTTCAACACAATGTCACCATTAGTGGCTCCATCCTCCACGAGTTCCAAAATTCATACAACACAGAGGCTACACCTTTTTTTGTAAAAAAAAAAAAAAAAAAATTGAAGAACGAGAGCCTCAAGCATCTCTAATCTTCACAACCCACAAGGTCAAAATACTTAACTTCGCCGTTAACTCATGTGAACACTAAAAGACGATGAAACTAGAGTAGATGTTAAAACCAAGGCTAGTATTCTACTTCTCACGTTCCAAAGTCATCATTTAGTCAAAAAAGCTTGAAGGAAAAGGTAAAAGTTATAGCAAATTCAACCTACTACTAGCACCAAGGCATCAACTGCGTTGACTCCAGCCCAAAACTCCAAACTGAAATAGACAAATTTCAATGCTTCACAAAGAGAGCTTTACAAGATTCCACAACCCTTGTGCTACTTTTCCTTCTCATTGTGCGGGCCCACCTTGCCGTTTCTTGCATTTTTTACTGCCTTATATTTCGCCTATGCTTCTCGGTATCATTCACCCTCTTCATTTACAATTCACGGATGTGGGATTCAATGTTGACTGTTACTACAGCTTTCTCCACGGGCGTCAATGCTGCTTTCTTCTTGGTTGGCAGTGCCTTTGGCTTTCTTGGTATGCATTTTGCACGTGCTCCATCAATCTCTTTCTCTGCCAATTGCATCTCCGAGCTTCTGTGGATTAACCCAGTTGAAAATCAGATTAATCAGCTCAGAAAGAAGTCAACTCATGCAATAAAAGTTACTGTTTTAACTATGCGCAGGTAAGAAAAAGATCGAAGGTATTAATTATTGATGGGTTGATCCCTATACGTGCAGCATTCTAGTGCTACAATACTTCTATCATGCAGCTTTCCAATAGATTTACTGAATTGAATTATCAACTGTACTAATTTCAGTCATGGACCATGTGCACCATTAATACGGACGGGCAGCAATTAATATGATATGACCACCCATAACCTGAACTGACATAAACAGAACACAATATATTACCAATTCTCCATCATTCCTAAATGAAGCAAGGGAAAAACTAGCTGCCTATAGTGGCCAGCTAGCTTTCTTGTCAAACTAAGTAAAAATCCAGCTTTCAGACTTCGAAGATGAGGCCAAACGGCTAGAGAGAGAAGCATAATCATAAATTTTTCTGACTTCGAATCCTTGGAAAGATAGTGCAAGCAAGGAATTTATAAGATATTACTTTGTAAGTACAAAGAGAATAACTTTGCAGGGAAATTTCAAATCATCCTTCTTCGATCTATTACTAACCAGAGCTTCCCAAGCGACAACTCGACAAATTTTATTAAATTGCATGTAATTACACGAAATGAATCAGCCATTTTGGTTCCACTCAAACACAATCAATGTCATCATCTCTACATATGCCCTTAGTTCATCAATTAGGAAACAAAGTACGGCCAGACTTAAAAGAACCAGAAAAAAAATACGATATACATGTACATTCCATATTAATCTAAGAATGATAAGCTCATTGACAACAGCATACCATATTAATGGAACACAGAGTCAATCCATACCCCATAACTCATGTAACATAACATGGCAAGTTACAGGAGTAGCAATTAATGTCAATAAAGGGTGCTGCCTTCATAAAGGAAAATAAAAGATCCCCTTAACAAAATCAACTCAAAATTGGACAACCTCACAGGATTTTTAATAACAACAGTGAATTCGAAGAAAAAACTATGGCTTGTAGCTCTATGAATCGGCCAACTACGCAAACGGGTCCTAGCCTATTATCGTAAAACACTGTAAATACCAAACCGGACACGGTTCACTCTAAAGCCACCAGAACAGGATGAATTGTTTCATTCTGAAGCACAGAGTAAATTGACAAGAATAGCATAAAAACAATCAAGCAAGAAGTCACTCACCGATCTGCATTGTAAGAATTGGATCGTTTGAAAGCAGGAGGAACCTCCTCTTTCTTATTAGTCTCAATCAAGCTGCCACTGAAATATTCCTTCTCTTCCAATCTTACCCTTGGGAAATTCGAAATTTCCCTCTCTCCTACTATCTCTTTTTTGTCACCTGCACCACGCGGCAGCCTCGCTTTGTAATGCCCGATCAAGGAGAACCCCTGATCTTTGACATGATCGGGCCCACAGTCCTTAAATGACATCGACCCGCATGATATCAACTGCATCAGAACTGTTGATGCTTTTATTCTCCCACTTGGATAGTTATCTGCCGTCCGGTTCGAGACATCATCGTTGCTGCTGCCAGAACACAATATCAGCCGGCCATCAGCCTTCATCAAAGATTCTAAAGTTTCGGGGCTCGAATCAGACGGAGGAGGTGAAATCTCCTCCCGGCTCAGCTCAGTGCTTTGGTTCTCATACGATTCTTGACTCTGACTTTTTTCTTCGTCATCTTCTTCAACTATGACCGGTCTCCTTCCCCTTCTTTTATCATCTGTCTGAGTAGACGCGTCCGCAGCGAGCCTCCGAAATGACTCTGCGTTTGGCTCAGTTTTATAGACTTTATATTCATTCAAATCAATAGAACTCCAGGACTGGTTTCTCCTACGAGTTATCATAGGAAACTCGGAGGACTCATCTCCGGATTTCGGCGCTCGGAACGACGACGACGCCGCCTTTTCTGGAGGTTGGGCGCTCAACGATGAAGGATCAATTATCTCCGATCCTTTGAGAACATATTCTTGGCCGTGAGCCGGGTAAATGAAATCGTTCTCTGATAAGTCGTGCCAAACAAAGCCGTTTTTGTAGCTCCTGAACCAGATGTTGGTTGTAAGAATGTGTATGCCAGTGATAATTACATCAGATGGTGAGGAAGGGAGTATTTACCGTTTGGAGGACCAGGAGTACATAGTCGCCATGCCTTTGCCTCGGAGAAGGTTTAGGCGGTTGATTACATCTGAAAATGAAAAAGTTAAAAAAAAAAAACGTTATGATTACTTCACGAAACCACAAAAGAGCGTTTCAGCCTAGCTTGAGCTTAATCAACCCGTTGGTAAGTATCGTGCATGTGATTCTTGGGAGCCAAAACTTTCTTCAACTTTCTCACCAACCCAACAGGAAAAAAATGTTAAGAAAGAAAGTGACCATTGATTTTACCTCTGAGACATAGACCTTCAGGGGAAGAGAGAGGAACGTCCATGAAATGTGGGTGCTCAAGCTGGCCATTTCTAGACAGATAGTAAATAACAGGGACTTTTTTACCTCCACAGTTACCTCCAGTGGTTCTGTTCTTGTTAGGTTCAGTCCAGACTTTGGTTCTCTCAGGACTGGTTTGCTGCTGATCCCCCCCTTTCCATTTTCTCGAAACTTGTAAATCTGTCGTCGTTCTTGATAACCCTCTTGAAACGACCTCCATTTGATTTCTACGCGCAACGGCAAATGATGCAGTGATAGGAGAACAGTCGAGAAAGCGATTTTTAGCAGTGAGAGAGAAGGACGAGAGTTTTGTATTTATAGGAGAAGGGAAGAAAAGAATAGTGTGAATGGAGACTTGTTGGCGTCTGGGGGATAGATAAGAATGATTCAAAGGAGGATGCTGCAGACAACAACTACCCAACAAAAAATGGCTGTTTTTGATTTCAGTACTTCCAGTCCTATGATACTTTTATTTCCATTATTTTACTGCTAATCAAGTGGTAATGGCACTGCCGGTTTCTACATTAAGCTCTGGACAACAATAATTTAATTCACGTATCTTTTTGTCTGAGTAATTTCAATGTACATTATATGCTGCTTGTGACATGTCTCCAAAAATTTAAAGGCATCACTTTCCCGAAAACTCGGTTTGACATGTTTGTTTCCCGAGAGTTTCAAAAATTTTCATGAAAATTCAAATACATGAGTTGACTTGGTATACTTTTTGGCCCATCTAATCCCCAGTCCACACCTAACTTTGACCAACGTTGCGGTGATCGCGTTATTAACGTCGTTTCCAATTCCTCCTTTCATCAAGTTGAAGACAATCAGTGGACCCGTTATCCACATGGCACGTATACCCGGTAGATCATTAGTTGACTAACCCAAAAAAATCCGTCAGATCAGAAAATTGAAATGATAAAGACCCATGACAGACGGGACAACCTCTGCTATCTGTATTAATCAGAATATAATTTGATCATAACATTGGACGGTACAGATCAATAAGCGACAGATTAATACGGCACGACGAGATCTGAAAGTAGATGCGGCCCCATCTTTTAGTAGGACGGCCTGTGGTATTGAGTCAGCTTCCCAGTGTTTAGATCAGTCGGTCGTCCTTTTCTAGATCATGAAACGAATAGGGCCCAGTTCCCGATTGCCGGAATGTATTGTAATTCTATATTGCTGCAAGAAAAAGAGCCGAAAATAATGTACGAAAGTGGCAGGTAGTCCAAGTTATCGGCCGAATAGTACAACGAGTATTGGATTTTATTGCCCCAATGGAAATAAAAGTCCAAAGTCGATGCTGTGTTCCCATGCAGTGATGCCCAAAATTCCACGTGAAGGTGTGTGCACGCATTGACTTGCAGGGCCACGAGGCTTGTTGGCCCAATAAATGAATGAAATCAACGAGGAAAAATCGTATGGGTGGGAAGCCGGAGGGTATAAAGTATGGTCACGTGGCGTTATAATAAAGTATGTATGGGCGGTACTTAAATAATTATGCATGACGGCACTCATGGGCAGTACTTAAGAGCCGTCACATTTAGGAATTTCGTTTGGTAGGCGTATTGCTACAATTGAGTAGCAATGGTACGATGTTGTTTTGGATGGGTCGATGTAGTATGTAAATTCACTTTTAATGCTAAGGGAGCGTCAAGTCTTTTTAATAAGACGCAAATTTAAAATCACCATTTGTTTTAGTATGGATTTAGAAATTATAACTACTCATCCTTCACATTAAAAACAATCAAATGTGTAGTACTAGGTGGGATTAGTTCAAAGATTAGAGTGGTAATTAATGCGATATTGAAATTGCATAAAAAGATATTGAGAATAAATTAATATGTTATAAAAATAAAAAAAAATTTAGATAGAATAATTTTACGATATTAGTTACGTTGACGTAGTGATAATTTAATTATAAGATTATCTATCTATTTTTTTTTAAAAAAAAGTTATATTAACAAAAGTGATTAAGGTTCCTATTGTACAGTTAAAATGAAAACTTAGATGATTCTATTGACAATTATTGTTATTGTTGTGTTATATCAGTTTTTGTTTAGATAATTTTATTATATTAATGATATTGATACAATGAGATTGTCTTATTTAAATTTTTTTTAAAAAAAATATATTAACAAAGATAATTAGCACCCTGTTATATAATCGAAATGAAAACTTAGATGATTTTATTGACAACTACGGTTATTGTTTTTGTGCTGCGGGAGCTTTAGCTTAAGTTTGAGAATGTCATTTTGAAGAAAGATAATATGCTTGTCAACATGGACAGTTATCACCAACCCCTAAATTTCTTCTTTGGGTATGGACATATATTTGAATATATCTTGAGTTGCAATTTAATGAATTGTATTTTTAATTAACTAACACTGTTTGTACTTGATTTATAGTAGTTTGAGTGTGTTTATTACAATGGTACAAATGGTATTTGTCAATTAATATTTCAATATTTGTATGCATATTTGTATAATTAAAATTTTAAGATTAATTGTATTAACATAATTTTACTCTAATAAATATTTAAAAAAGAATACTAAAAATAAGAAAAAATATATATAAAACGACGATCGCTCATATACTTATTTAATATAAATTTTTTAAAGTACAAATTAAATTTTTTAAAACTAACATGAGTAAACTATTTAAAAGTATAATATAAAAAAGACATTTATTTTTATGAATACAAACTAATTCACGAACAGATATAAAACGTGAGAATTAATAAAATTAAAAATTCCTATACGATATTGATTAGAATATGTTTATCAAGGAAAACACGTGAAAGAATTTAATAATATAAGATTAGGGGACATTTTGTATCTTCTCAAATACAAATCGTCCATTCATGGCCGTAGGTGGGGGATGAATTTGAATCTTGTGATGGCTTACACTCTATCATTTCAAGAACGAGGTACAATTAGACCGTGGCATCCGGAACTCAATGGTAATAGACTATCAAGGCGGCAGGGCTAGGGCAGCATTTTTCAACAAAATAAACAAGCAATAGGAATTTCACCATTATACATTGGGTCAACATCTGAAGTGATAAGGGCCTTGTATGTTCCTAAAGCTCAAGCCCAAGATCGAAACCAGCCATGACCCCAACTACTTATTAAATACATCCACTATTTTAAGCCCCGCTTGCATTCGCTACATGAAGAGAATGAAACAACCGAAGTTTGACAGAAAACCATCGAACAATTTGGCCTTTTGAACCCATGTATATTATTTTAATAACTTAATCTGTAAGAAATGAAGGGAAAGTAGAGAGTGGGATCAGATTAGGAGGCTGGAACTGAGGATGCAGGAGAATTTGTTTATGTGTAAGATAAAGATGCGCCGCATTCATTCATCTCTTGTCATGTCATCTAATCCTAATCTACTCTTAATATAATGATGATAGCTTAGCAAAATATCAGAAATTTATGAACATGATCGTCCATAAATGTATGTGTAACTTACTAGATAAGATCAACGTTGGCACTAACTCATTGACATTCATATTGCATCCCCACTTTCGTTTAATTCTTACGTAAGACTTGTCTCCATCTCCAAGTTGCCCTTGCTTTTTAACATGACAAGACATTTCTTGCATGCTAAATTCATAACGATGGGAGGAATTAGGTTTTTGATTCTTATCAGAACTTTGCAAGCCTTGTAAATATCTACAGAAACTCTTATCTTAACCTTATTTGCAATACTGGTTGGTTGCTGAAGACATCATTTATATCATGAAATGACTGGGAAGGGAGGTTTTATCTGTCAAAATTTTAGTGCCAAGTATATAATTCTGAATGAACGCAATCCCACTTTGACGATCTGTAGCTGGATCCAGCAATCGAATTGATTCCAGCCATCCATTAGTCCTTCCTTAATTTGACCGAGTTCAGTTTCTTATTATTATCAAATGCAAATTGCAATAATGTATGATTGTATGAAAGACCATGTATGAAAATGGAAAGTGATCCTATTGGATCCATAGATGAATGACCACTTAAAACTTTATTAATCATTCCAAATTGATGATCATCTCTTCTCTTTGGTCTACGGCAACTTGTCTTTGACTCGTAGATCGGCAATATCTCCTTCCAGAAAGGGGAGATTGAAAAAGGATAGCTCCTTTAGCTCGCAGAAAAACCCACAGAGAAAAGTTTGGCAAATCAGGGTTGCAGCACCTCGATATATAACGTATATCAGCAGCATAGCTTTCTATTATAAGCAAGGCAAAGCCAATTGTAATTAGACATTAACTTCAAAGCTTATAATCAATCATAAGCAACAAAAGCCAACGTCCCAAAGGATGGGACCTCTACTCCATTCAAGATGTGAGACAAGCTTCAGCCGCCCCCACCACAACTCTAAGTTTTGGTGCAAACTCTTACATCATCAACCATATTCTTAAGAGTTATCTCTATGTTAAACCAAATTAAATATTGTACGATATGCATACATACACATACTTAAAATATATTATCATATCTTATCGTCCCACTTATCAAATATATTTGTCGATCAGGCCACCATATATATCATCAATATTATTCAAATATTAATATGCGATGCATAGCCCTCGCTTGTGCCATGAGTACTGCAGGAATATTCTTCCTCAGCCAACAAGAATATGACAAGAGAAAGACTCAGAGAAATCAACTAAAAAATCATTGAAAATTTTGCATTAATGGTTCAAACAGAAAGAGAAAGAGAGAGAAAGCGGCATCAGCAGTACGAAGAAGATGGGGAAACAAATCGTTGCACATTGAAAATGCAATGGAAAGAGATGGGCGTGGGGATCCAACTAAGTGTGGTGGCCATAAATATAATGAAATGGTGGTGGTAAAACACGTCATACTGGTTCATCTTTTTGCTGCAAGTCTTTTTATCCTCACTCCCACTACCTAGAGCAAGAGAAGAAAGAGATAGAGAAATCCTTAAAGCAAGGAGCCATATTTGATGATTCTAATTCCCTTCTATTTATCTATAATATGTGGAGCTATCTAGGCAGGAACCATGGTCATGCTGGATACAGTGCTAACATCACAACCGCACAAAGTATTTATTTATGTATAAATTTGGTATGCATATAAATGATATGCTTGTGTCTTGTTAGTATTAGCCCAGGCATAACAAATGATGCCATAGCCCACTTTCAAATATCTCTTACTTTGATTATCATATTTGTTTAATTTGTGGTGGTGTGAATGTATGGTAATGCATACAGTTCCATTTCCCCCAAGTTGTCAAATCAAAGTGAAAACGAAGGAGGAGAGAATTTAATATTGAATTCTAAGCCCAGCCAAAGAATTTAGTATTGATTTGTGGTCCTGGAAATGACTAGGAACATCATATGTGTATTGCGCGCGCGTGCTTTAACGTGATGAGATGAATCTAAATATTAAGAAATTTTGTAGCACATTTTTTATTAGTAATTTCCTCTTTCAAGAAAATTTTTATTTTAATAATTAAATAAATTATTATTCATTATCTATATAAATTGAGATGGTTTATAAATAAGATTATAATATTTATAATATAATATTTAATAATAAATAATTTTTTATATAAATATTTGTATTATGTAAACTTTATTTTTTAATTTTTATTTATTTATTATTTAATTTTATATATTTATTTTAAAAATTTTTAAAAATTTAACTGCCGTCGATAATTATACAATAAATATTATAATAATAAACACGACTGCATTACAATAAACTATTTTTAGCTTATTGCTATATCCATCATTTGGGATTTGAAACTAAACAATGGGGGTATCAGGTTTACAATTATTTATCCTGTAATCTCGTGGAAGCAAATGGTCTTTTCCTCAATGGGGGAACAGTTTAGAAAACATTTATACGGTGATCCATTGTTATCAATATTATGATTCTTTCTTATAAAGCACTTATAAATTTCTAAATGCGCTTACTTGTGTTTAAAATTCATTTGGCTGAGAATCTAAATGGCCATAAACATATTGGAAGAGCCATTTGGATAGAAAATTCCTCGGCATTAAGAGTTCTTCCCACGCACGCACTACCAAGACTTTGACTCATCCCCTAAATTTAAAATTGTTCCATGGATTAATAATTACATCGCGAGACTTGGTTAAGATAGATTTAATATATTTTATATTTTTTAATATAAAATTTAAAATAAAAAATAAAATTTTAAAACGATAAATATAAAATTTAAAATAAATAATATAAAAAATTAAAATATAAAATATAATAATTAAAAAATTTGATTTAAAATTTAAAATATTAATTTAAAAAATTTAAAATACGAACATAAAATAAAAAATATATATAAAAATTAAAAAAATTAAATATTTATTATATCAAATATGTTATAATAAAACCTTTACAACAGGAATCATATGCCATCTATTGATATTACTGCATTATTAATTAGATAATACTAAACGAAATCATAATTTCTTAATTCCTTAATCTTAGTCTTAACAGAAAAAAAAAAAAACCCTTGTAAAATCAGGCAATAAAAATCAACAAACATAAACTGATTTTGCGTATGATCAACACTAGTGTGCTAATCTTTTCACCACCCACCCAGAAAAGAATGGCAAGCAGAATTGATCGTTGTTGAATAACTTTGTTCAGAAATTTTCAAAGCATAGCGATGGTCATCTTCTCTTCCAAGCAATTAACAATAACTTTCTTGAATAATATCTGAATCCATTTTCATCGTTAACAGGGAGAGATTTCGGAAGGTTCACTTATATGACCAGCTAAACAGTTGAATTCCTTGCTTGTCGTGTTTGTCCTTTTCTTTTTGCCACTTAGCTTCTAAATCTGTGGCCTTTACCGGGGTCAAGGGACGTCACTACTGCTGTATCTTTTCCTCAACTTGTATGGAGATGGAATTAATGGAGGCCATGAAGAAATCTAGCGACTTCCATTATCTTATTTATTCTCCTTTATCCAATCAATCAATTATATTCATCCTTTTTAGGGTTTACTTCTTGTTACTACTTTTTCCCCCACTTTATTATCAAGTAATCAACAATTAGGTGCACTCTTAGCTACTTCATATATTAATTAATACCCCTCAACAAATCTTTACTTTTTTTCCGATTAGTTTTAACTTTTATATTCGACAAACCATAATTATTATTAATTATTTATTTATATTTAAATAAAAAATTCATCTAAAAATAAATTTCGTAATTAAATAATTAAAATAAAGTCTAATTTTACGTTAAAAAAATAAAACTTTACATAAGATTGAAAAAAAGAGTTATATAAAAAGTGATTTACTTCAATTTTTATATCACACAAAAATATAAAACAAAACCACAAACAGAATGTGTAAAAAGAAAAGAAAAAAATTAAAGAAGAAAAGAAATTGTGAGAGTAAAAAATAAATAATTATTTTTATTTTATTTTTTTGCAGAAAGACAAAGAACATTGCTTTTTTGTGATGTGGTGAGCCTCCACTAATGTGCTAGAGAAAATATTCGATTGTAATTTCATTATTTAATACAATAAAAATTAATTTTGTATTATAAGTTGCAGTTGTAAATTTTTTGTATAAAAGTTAGTGTTCTTCGTAGTAGTTTTGTGTTAATTATTATGGTACACAATCTTATTTTAATCATGTAAAGAAGAAAAAAAATATTATTCATTAAATATTTTGAGTGATTCTTCTTCCTCACAGAAGATAGGAAGATGTAATTATTAGATATGCTTTATGAGAATAACAATGTATTATTGTAATTACAAGGAGAGGTGATATGCGAGTGTGAAAGCCAAGTTAACATAAAATGTTTGATAAGTGGAAAATAAATAAATAAAAGAATTGAAGGAGAGATTTGATGTCTTGGAAAGATTATTAATTTTGTTTTGTTAATAATGGCAGCTGACAATATTGAGATTGCATAAGAATAAGATGATTATCACAAGAAGGAGCAAGAGCGAGCACCACATGTACGGTGAAGATGCAAATTCATCATATTATAGTTGAAGAAAGAATTTCACATTGTGATTCGATGATGGAATCTGCTTTGTATAAATATGAGTAGTGTACAATCAGGTTGCCGTGTCCCAGAGAAAAAAGATAAAAGTAGGAGTCAGATAAGAGTTTCCTTTAGAGAGAAATTCGGGAAGGAGACGACAGAGACACAAAAAGAGGGAAAAGAAAAAGAAAAAAAGAAAGAAAGAGAATGGTCAAGATGGTGCAGGAGGATAACAGAAAGGGCCCGTGGACAGAACAGGAGGACATCCTTCTGGTCAACTCTGTGCAGTTGTTTGGTGATCGACGATGGGATTTTATAGCAAAAGTTTCAGGTTTGAAGGTGGCGGGAGACAAATAATAGGTAGGCTTATATGGAGATGGGCGATTTTTCCAGGGAGCAACTCTTAACCACGTAATTTTGTTGTAGGTTTGAACAGAACAGGAAAAAGTTGCAGGTTGCGTTGGGTTAACTATCTGCATCCTGGCCTGAAACGAGGCAAGATGACTCCCCAGGAAGAGCGCCTTGTCCTTGAACTTCACGCCAAGTGGGGAAATAGGTTTGAGAATACAAAACATATATATGCAGTCATATAATTGTCCATCAATCACGGATTTTCTTTCTCTTACTATATTTGTGAAATGTTTTAAGAATCCTACAAATTGTTTTTCTGTGTCAATTTTGCTTGTTTTCACTTTGTATATTGATGCTAATCACATGCAGATGGTCAAGAATTGCTCGCAAGTTACCAGGGCGAACTGATAACGAGATCAAGAACTACTGGAGGACCCATATGAGGAAGAAGGCTCAAGAGAAGAAACGGGCAATATTATCTCCATCATCTTCATCATCTAATTGTTCTTCCTCATCGTCAACTGTCACAACAGTGGATTATTTGCCCTGCTCAGCAACTGGAAAGGCTAGCTTTTATGACACTGGCGGGCATCATGTGATTGCTGCTGCTTTGGCAGGAAAGAAGACCAGTGAGCAAGTTGAAGTTGAAGAATCTGGGGCAGGGTATTCCATGGATGATATATGGAAAGATATTGAATTGTCTGAAGAAAACACAATCAAACCAGTCTGTGATGGTTATAGTGAAGTGGGTGGTTGCAAGTTTTCAATGGCTTCTCCGTCGTGGGAATACTGCTGGGATTCTATTTGGAAGATGGATGAGGAAGAGAGTAAGATGATGATTAATCTCTCTAACGATCAACTAATTTATTCCTCTAATGAATTTGGGAGGGCTGCAAACCTAACTGGCTAATCAATATTCAATTTATTTAAATTTGTTCGGAGCATGTAATATTTTCCCTAAGACCGAAGCTCTCTAACGTGTAAACTATATATGGGTTTTCTCTAAGCTTTCTGATATGGTTTTTGCATCTGTCAAGGCATATCACTGTAATCAACTCATGCATGAACTTGGAGTATGTCCCTATGTTTTTTGTGTGTTTCTACTTTCCAGAAAGAGAGAACCTTGTTGCATCTCCCCTGCTGAGGAGATCTGGTTTCTTCATGGATGTACTGTATAATACACTTTAAAGCACTTATTTTCAAATCAAACTACTTCTGTGCAGAGTGCGAATTTGCCATTCTTATAACACAATAGATATGTACTGTTTTTTCTTTTGCTATCAAACACAGAGACACACACGCAAAATATAGTTGGCCATTCAACTCGTAAAACAGCGTTTTTTGCCAGATCTTCCAGTTGATTTCACGAGTTCTAATAAGTAAAGTGAATCCTGGTACAGTTATTAGAACATTATCAGACTCTGGAAAACAGCCTTCGATAGTCAATATAAGAATCTTCCGGGGAAAGAATATATTACAGTGAATGTACAGGAATCTTCCAGAGCATATATGCATCTCAAGAGAACAATTCGCTTTATTCGTTAGTTTTGGAAACATTACCACAGTTCGAGTTAGAATTCCAGCGAGTAAGAGTGGTGGTTGTTTGCAATTTACTTCATTGTTGAGACAACAAAAGAGTCCTGTGGTTGTACGCAATTACTTAATTGATGAGGAAACAGAGTAAAGTCAAAAAAGTTGAGCATAAACTTACAGGCTGTTGTGCAGAAGATTTTTCAACGAAATGGTCCTGGAGCTACCATGTTCGTTTTTAATCTTTCTTGAATGGACAGTGAGATCAATGTTTAGCCACCCAAATCCATTCTGTTAATTAATTAATCGAGCAATGACTGAATACACGTTCAGCGTTTTCAGCCGACCGAGAAAAGGAACACGGGAAAGAAAATTAATTAAAGAGAGCAAACAAAGAAAAATGAATGGACACTATCGATTCATCAAACATGATGTCGACATGCAATGCAAAGCAACTCTTCACTCCCAGTCCCTGTACTGGTCAATCTCAATCTCAATCATGTAGCTGGGTCCAACACAAACAACTGCCTACTATAAAGCATAGATCCAGCTCCAACAATCAACACTATCAAATCCTTTCACAGAAGACAAAGTAACAGTAAATAGAACATTCAATCTAGTCTCGTTGCACTTTTAATGGCAGAAAATCATGCCTACCTTCATTTCTTCCCTCCTCAAAACATTTCACAAATGTCAGGAACCCACATGTTAAAAACTATCAAACTGTATCCTTAGATGTTATTTTTCCAAAAGTAACAATCATTCAAATGATCACAGGATACATTTTGGTTTTCCATTTCAAAAGTACTTCGTAAATATATGTCATCCGAAAAGAAAGTGCATTAACTTTTGATATGTAGTCGGCAACCTTATTGGCAACCTTATTCGTAAATCCAAATGAAGCAAGTCCAGCTCAGGTTAACTTTGTGGGCTAACAAAAATTGACCACACTTATTGAATTGGGCTACGTGCCCAGCCTGCTACCCTCACTACAACGGTCCAGTGAGACCGGGACTGTAGATAAAAGCGCGCAGATTCTGTGAGAACCGTAGCTCGTCAACAGAATTCGAAGCCTAACCGCAGCTACAATGTCTCAAGTGGGCAAGCTCTATTTCTTCACGTACAATTCTCTTCAGTCCTTCGGCTGGTAATTTAGAATTATCTTTCACTTCCCTACTCTCATTTTTTCTGTCTGTTTGTCTATCTGTGAACTCACGTTTTGTTGTTATTTCATCTTTCAGGACAGTTGCTTTGTTTAGGCTCCTGACCAACGTTTTGTTGACCAAGTCCATTATTGGAGCTTATGCTTCTGCAGGAGAACTAATCTGTCAGTCTTTTCTTTAAATTTTGTTCCCCAGTTTGATATTTTTGCTTGTTTCATGAGATAACGAGGATACAGAATTATACAAGTTCATTTTAGGGATTGTCAGTAATGAATAGACTGATATTGATTGTTAGTTTATCAAATTTCTTGTTTTGTGGGTACAAAATAGAAATAATCCTTTTCCTTCGGGTGTTATTTGGACTGAAGGTTGGCTACAAACGTTTGCATTCTTGGAAGTTGTAAATGGAGCCATAGGTAAATTTCCTAAAAGGTTTTTGCCAATAGAAATTTAATTTAGTTTGTCTTGATTTTAATTTATGAATTAACCGTTTTAAGGTATTGTTCCAACTGGAATGTTGCTTCCTCTAATGCAATGGGCTGGAAGGACTCTTATCTTCGTATCAATTGTCCGTAAAATCCATGAGGTTCTCGATAATGTCATCTGATGCTTGGTTATCCATTTAGGCATTGCAACAGTTAAATTTGAACTGATAAATGTCTGTTTCCTGTTATGGCATGCTTTTTTAATGCTCATTAAAATTGCAATTATCCTTCATTAAATTTGAATAGGTACAGGAGCTGCCATCCGTTTTTGTAACTTATCTTGCTTGGTCTCTAACTGAGGTGAGATCATTTCTTCTTATGTTGACTTAAAGTTTAGTAATTATTAGGACATTTTATGGTTTGCTAAAAGCAAGGAACTTTGGCTTGTAATGATGTTTTCTTGGTTGAGCTCATACACTAACTTGATTATGAAGACAATGTGATACTGAATGACTTCACATTGCATTTCAAACAATAAAAGTAAAACAAACTTAGGCAAGTTGTCTGTGCTAAAGCTCGTTTCATGGTAAAATTGTGCTATTTTGCCTGTTTATCTTTCGAGCATGCATTGAGATAGTTGCTTTGATTGATAGTTTACACAAACCATGCTACTCTATGCCAGAAATAATGAAACAGTGCAGACTCAATCTTCCTAAATCACTCTCAATTTTTTCTTTTCTTCATGTCTGTGTTCATTTTTTGTTAGCATCGCTGATGTCTGTTCTTTAACCTTCTCGTTTTCATAGATCCTGTAGCATTTGAGTAACTAATAGATACCTTTCGTTACTCACATATATTTCCAAAGTTTTTTCAATTTTGGCTTCATGATCTTGATGGCTTAAGTTGTCTATATGACATCTTCTGCATGCAGGTAATTCGGTATCCATTTTATGCTTTAAACTCCATTGGAACTTGTCCATTTTGGATCATCTACCTCAGGTATTAAATTTACTTGTATATTTTCGCATAAACATGTGCAAAAGAATTACGTATAGTGAACACGGCAAAAGTATTTTTACACAACATCTTATGTAACTCTTTTGCATTTTTGAAGGTACACGATATTCATTGCGCTGTATCCTATAGGACTTGCTGCTGAAAGTGAGTCCATCAATTCCTATAGTTCTTGTTATACATAGTTAAGTGAATTAAATAGTTAGACAGCAATATCATTAGGATATAGTTCAACTATTCATAGCTTGATTGCCATTTTTTTTGTCTAATTTCTTCTGTTAATTTGTTGTCATGCATATTGTAGTGTGGCTCATTTACCAAGCACTTCCTTATATAAAGGAGAAAAATCTCTATGTTGACTTCTTTTCTGTGCCCCACTTCAGCTATGACAATTTTCTCAGGGTATGTCTCACTGTTTAGTTTATTTGTGTGAGGATATTTTAGTTACTTTAAAGTGGTGGAGGAACCTTGTCTTATTTTGACTCTTTGATATTTCCTTGACTCCAAACGTACTTGCTTGGTTACCTGTCTAGCATCAATTTGACTTTTTAAAAAATTTAACTTCCAAATTCATCAAAGAAAAGGAATTGGGTGGGTAAGTTAGGTACACACCTGCCTTGGCAAATACAAGACAGGAATTGTTACAATATGTCACATTGATTATACTTGATGTAAAATATGACTACTTATGCTATGACTCAGACCCCCACTTCTAGCTTAAACTTTTGGGTTGGAATGGTGTTGCAAGATATCAAATCAAATTTAGTTCCTGCCATAGACACATGCCCCTTTAACTGATTCATGCTTGAAAATTATATGGGCATTAATCATCGGACTTTTTTTTCTTTCTTCCAACATAAGCTCTCAATTTAAACACTGTAGAATCCAAAATCTGTAAGGGCTGATGGCTGAGAAGATGCCTCCATTATGGAACTGCTAGAAACTGGCTTCACTTTGTATTTGGATAAAAGTCCACACACGTGTGATGTGTTGAATCATTGCCAAACTTTACAAGTACAATTTGCTATATAATACTATTGCCCAAAAGTTGCATTGAATCTTTCCTTTTTATTCCTGAGATTCTGACTTTATCAGTTCAATGCATTTTTACAGTGTCAATTTCTTTGGGCCAGGTTCTGCTTCTGTTTTATCCATTCCTCTGGTTGAAACTTTACTGGCATATGATCAAGCAACGGGGTTCAAAATTGGGTAAACATCATGAGAAGAAGAAAAAGTGAAGGTTAGGTCCTTGCAGTTATATGTATCTGTGTTTTACTAATATGCTTGCATATCTTTCTTTGAGCCAATAATGCATGTCATTTAAAACAGATACCTGAAAGTTAGCTATAGTTGTGATGCTGTGCTAATGTTTGAGTTTGGATATCCTAGAGTCATATGTATTTTTAGTGTTTTAGTATGTTAGAAGTGAACGATAGAATTGTAACTTAGAATTCCGATTGGAGTTATCTGACTCTGGACAAGGCAACATATTATTTGGGGGCCAGCTTCAGGCAATGGATGATTTTCACTTGCTTTCTGGGTTCCAGCTGTTTTTGCTACATATCTATGCTCTTTGACCAATTAAAGGAATTATCTTAAGCATTTGCATTACTTTTGTTTGCAATGAATCTCTGTAGATTGTCCCGTGCTATCAAGGAAGAATTAGTTTTGCCCATTAAAACAAATATTCGCCAATAAAAAACATATTCCTATTTCAAACAGAACCCACTCTGTCTGCTCCATGGCAGCTAATGCAAGTAATTTTCCTTTTTCCTCGAGTGATTACTCAAGCTTTCTTCTTCTCTTTAGTTTTAGGATGTTCTATGATCTTGTTATGCTTGGATACATCATGTGCTTCTCATGATTTCTTAATTGTCCAATTTAATCCTTGGTTAATTACAGAAAATGGGAATCACTGGCCAGGTTTTTTTTTTTTTTTGCTTGTTGTCTAGGGTTAGATGTTCTGAACTTGTGGTTTGTTGATTAAGTTTGGAGTTGCCTTGTCCTGTCACATAGGGTCAGTTACATGGGGGAAAAATTTGTAGACTTGATTCTGAAGAACCTAATTTCTATTGTTTATATTATATTTATTGTATCATTATGTTGTCACATGCTTTTTCCATATGGGGTGAGCATGCATTGACATTGCACATTGAAAGTGGTCCAGGATTCTTAAACCCAAATAATTTGTGGTTTTGGAGGCCTCTTAACTTCTCCTATCTACCTAAAACATGATTGAAGAAATGCTTGAATAAAATAGAAGACAATTTCGCTGGAATCAATAATTTAACAAAGGCCAGATACAAACAAACACCAAACCACCCACAAATTGAAAACCAAATAGATCCACCCAACTTTCATCACCGTAGTTTCAATCTCTTAAACTAAATGGAATATATTAATTTCTTAGAAGTCTGTGGATGGGAGCTGCTCATGGGTGCTTGGAGCAATGAAGAAGACGGAGTACACGACAGCGGCGATGGCAGAACCGACGAATGGGCCGAGCCAGTAGACCCAGTGGTTGTCCCAAGTCCAGCTAACGACTGCTGGGCCGAAGGAAACTGCGGGGTTCATTGATGCACCATCAAAGGCACCACCAGCCAAGATGTTAGCACCAACGATGAAACCAATTGCAATGGGTGCTATGATTCCAATGTTTCCCCTCTTCGGGTCAACAGCTGTAGCATATACAGTATAGACCAAACCGAAGGTCATCACAATCTCGAAAACAACTGCATTCCACGCACCAACTCCAGTTGACAGGGAGAAAGCAGATGTTTCCTGGGATATACATCAAGTTTAGAATTTTTTTAGTTCATCAGGACATAGAAAATTTTCAGTTAAGTTCATTCATTAATGTTAGGATGTTGTGAATAAAACAAGTGTTGAAATACTAACCAATCCGCCAGTGGAGAACTTGAGAAGCAAGCAGGCAACAACTGATCCAAGACACTGAGCGATCCAGTACAAAACACTCCTGGCGAGTGTAATGTGTCCACCAATGAAGGCTCCGAAAGTGACAGCGGGGTTAACATGTCCACCGGAGATGTTAGCACCAACTGCAACCGCCACGAAGAGGGCGAATGCATGAGCTATTGATGCTGATACTAGACCCGCAGGTGTTGATGAGCCGTTGTCAGTAAGCTTATCTGTCAAAAAATTCATTCGCTGTTTGGTTCCCACGTTCAAATTGTAATAAAAGAAACATGTTCAAGAAAGTAAATAGTATGAAGTAGCACTAGTAGGCGGCTTACTGAAAGCCATGCCAGACCCTTCGCCGGCGAAAACAAAAATGAGCATTGAGATGAACTCAGCGAGAGCCGCCTTGAGAGCATCGGGTTGGCCGATCTCCGCCGGGTATCCGATAGCAATTGCGGGCATATTTATTCTTCTGGCCGGAAGTACTTTGAGCTCTGGAGCTTAAAAAGCCAAATCGTGTTTGCTCATTCTTGCGTTGTTGAATTTTCAGCTCACTATAGAGGTAGTTATATATGGTGACCTCCATGTAACGGTTTGTAACCGGAATAGCCGGTTACCATCCGGCAACAGAGTATTTTCAATGAGAAAAAGAGGGAAGCATTTTCTGGTAGCCGCCTGTCATTGTCTAGCAAAAGTATTAGCCGGGCCTCCCGTTTGTTCCCATTATGCCACGTGGACGGCTTGATGTGACTAAAACCGGCAAGTGGAGAAAATTCTGATGAACCGAACCGACTATTTGTTGGGTTTTATTTTAGGCGGGTCCGTCAATGATTGCTATAGTTTTTGCTTAACCGACCATGTGATTAAATTATAGGGTGATGACGTGGACCATAGGGTGGCGGGGTAGGGGTGCGGGGTTAGTTGTGCTGGATTCATAAGCATGCAATAATCAACTTGATTATATAATGCTAATCAAAATTGATTAAATTTTGATTAGTGGGTTGCCGTATTCATGACAAGACGAGATGATGGTGCCACGGCTAAGATGATGATGCAGCAATTTCTGCCGTCCGAGCTGGAGCTCCGGGCCCATGAGGTGGATTAAAGTCATTGGTTAATTTTAAATGTTCAAATAAATTGAATTTTCTTAACCTACTTCAACATAATTTTAAATTATTGCCAAAATTTTTCTATTTTATTCTTATTCTTATTATTATTATTATCATTAGTGTTGTTGCTGTTGCTTGTGTATACCAACGTATATGCATATGCTTGTATTAGATTTATTCATATATGCGCGCATATTTATATTAATTTTTTTTGAATTGTTACAAAGATATACTAGCAAGGATTATTAGAATTTTTTTTCATAACTATGTAAATTCTAAACAAAATTGGTTAAAATACCTCTTATATATTTTATATTTCTTAAAATAAAATTTAAACAAAAAGCAATTAATATAATTTTAAAATACATAATATAAAAATTTAAAATATAAACATAAATTTAAAATAATTAATATAAATATTTAACAAATTATATGTATCTGACATGCAACGTATTATAGTTAAATTTATATCTGTTAGTACATGTTATCATTAGATTTATTTATAAAAATTTTGCCAAGACAATGTATAAGTTATGAGTTATAATCCTGTCAGAATACTTTAGGGGCTTTAAACTGCAGTTATTAATGAAATTCAAAATAATTATTATGTGTAAGAGGCTTAACCTTTTATAATTCATGTGACATTACCAACCATACAAACACAATAATAAAATATAATGTAAATAAGAGGCTTGACTTTTCACATTATTTAGGAGGCAGTGTTTACTATATAGTCACAATAATAGAAATAAGAGATTTAGCATTCCATTATATTTAGGAGGCAATGTCTATCATGCAGTAATAATAATAATAGAAGATGAAAAATAAATAACATAGAATTTATGTAAAAAATTTTCAAATTAATTAGAATAAAAACTACGTGTAAAATAGAATAATTCACTATAAAAAATGGGTTTATAATTTCTCACTAAATATTACTTTTTCAAATATTTTGAAGAATATAATCAAACAAAGTTTTGGTAATATTTTGAGAAAAATTAAAAAGTTATGGAAAGGGAAAGAATTGAATTGAGATGGAACGAAATTGCATAGGATGATGAAAACTGAGGTAAAAAATATATCTATTTATAGTCGAAATCATCGTCCGCTCGTTCAATGAAACTCAATTCGATTGCAGTTCGTCTATTTTGCCTCTTATATTTACCAATTGAATTGATTTCAGAGAGGTGGTACAGATGAAAGAATCAATTTTGACTTCTTCTTCTTTATCGCCATGCCTAATTAATTACATTCTCATACTTGAAGACTTTGATTGAGAATTAATTATTTCTTCACACTATTCTTTTTACCTTGATATTCTATGCTACTTACATTTTTGTTAAGCCATAGAAAAATCAACACTATTTAAACTTGTTAATATTAATTGATTTAGTTAAAACATCTACCAAGTTATCTCTAGTATATATTTTGCTGCATATTTAACTTTCATCTTCTACTACTTCTTGTACATAATGAAATTGAACACCTATATATTTTGTTTTGGAATAAAAGGTTGGATTTTTAACAATATGTAAAGCACTCTAACTGTCACAAAATAAAACTATCTTTTCTTATTTGTGTCCGAGTTCCTCCATAAGTTTTCTAATCCAGATTGCTTCCTTGCATATTAATGTAGCTGCCATATACTCTGCTTCTATTGTAGATAATGCTACTATAGTTTGTAGTTTTGAAACCCAACTTATAACTCTTTTGCAAGTATAAACATATAATCTGCAGTGAATTTTCTTTTATTAAGATCACTTGCATAATCTGAGTTTATATAATTTCTGACAATAAAATCTAATCTTCCATAACATAATGCAGCATTTGAAGTCCTTTTAACGTATCTCAAGATCTTCTTCACAATATTTTAATACTCTTTATCATAATTTGCCATAAATTGACTAATTGTTCCTACTATTTGTGTAATATCCAATATTATACATATCATAGCAAACATTAAACTTTCTACTGCTAATACATATGGTACTCGAGACATTTTCATCATCTCTGATTTATTGTTATGACACATAATTAAGGATAATTTGTAATTTACAGGAAGATGAATAAAGATTGATTTATAATCTTGTATATTAAAACGTTGCAAGATTTTATTTAAATAATTTTTTTAAAAAAGTCAAATCTTCCTGTCTTTTTTATCTCGATAAATCTGCATTTCTAAAATCTTATTTGCTGGTCTCAAATCCTTCATATCAAATTTTCTAACCAGCTGTGCTTTCAAATCTTGGACTTGATTTTTGTTAGGACATGTTACTAACATGTCGTCCATATACAGTATTAGAATGATAAAATCTCTACCAAATTTCTTGAAATACATATAATGATTTAAGTGTAATCTATTATATCTAAAGTTAACAATGAAGGAATCAAGTTTCTTGCACTAACACTTCGACACGTACTTGAGATTGTACAAAAATTTGGTATACCTGCAAATTATGTTCTTTTTTTTTTTCTGAAAAACCCTCTGGTTAAAGTATGTAAATTTCTTTATTAAGTTTTTCATGAAAAAAATGTAGTTTTCACATTTAGTTAGTCTAGATGTAGGTCAAATGTAGTACACATAGTCAAAACTACTCTGACTATAGTGAGTCCTACAACAGAAGAAAAAATCTCATTAAAATCGATACCTTCTTTCTGAATATACCATTTAATCACTAATCTTGCACGATATTGCTCCATTTGATTATTGCTATTCTGTTTGATCTTGTAGACCCATTTGTTTTCAATAGCCTTTCTTCCACATGGTAGTGGCACAAGATCTCAAGTCTAGTTCTTATGAAGAGCTTTAATTTCCTCCTACATTGCTGTCATCCACAAAGATACATTTGAGTTACGCGTTACATCTTAGAAAGTTGATAGCTCTCCATCCTCTGTTAGAAGACAGTATGCAACATTGCCCTCCATAATATATTCTAATTGCCAAGATGGTGTTCTTTTCTCATGAGCTGATCGTCAAACTTTTGAAACTGTAAGCTCAACAAATCTTTCCTTGTGCTTTAGTATTAATTCAGAAGAATCTTCATGTTTTGATTTTTCTTCTACTTAAATTGTAATAGTCTATGGTTCCTCTTTTTTGATGCTGTCATCACTTTTCTTTTGCAACTTATCTTCTGTAAATATAATATCTTTACTAATAGTTAGCTTGTGAGCAGTGGGATTTCATAAGCGATATCCCTTTAATCCATCAGTATATCCTAAGTATATACATCTTTTGGATTTTAGATCCACTTTTGTTGTTTATTAAAAATTATACATCACATACACAAGACTTTCAAGTGTATGAATGTTAAAATAGTGAGCTGGCTTATTAGTCCATATCTCCATTGCTGTCTTCAACTCAATTACTGTTAATGATGATCGGTTTATCAAATAACAGGCGGTATAGATTTCTTCTGCCCAAAATAATTTTGATAATTTGCCAACTCTCAACATTACCTTCGTTCTTTTTAACAAGATTTTATTCATTCGCTATGCCACTTCATTTTGTTAGAGAGTGTATGTTATAATGAACCGCCTTTTAATGCATTCTTACTGACAAAATGCATCAAATGTATTATAAGTGAATTCTCCTCCATTATCAGTTTTGAAACATTTCATCTTTTTTTCAGATTTTAGTTCCACCCATATTTTAAAAACTTTAATAATTTCAATCACATCTACCTTTCTTTTGATTGGATTCACCCAACATCTTCTAAAGTAGTCATCAATAAATGACACAAAGTATTTTGCTTCCCTCAAAAACATAATCGTTGCTTGCCAAACGTCAGAATGAATTAACTCAAGAATACTTTTACTTCTAAAATTAGATATGCTGAATTTTAATTTGTACTGCTTAGTAATAACACACTACTCACAAAATGGTAAAAATACCATTTTGAGACCCAGAAGTAGTTTCTGTTATGAGAGAATCTTCAAATCTCGTTCTGACATATATATGAGTTTTCGATGTCATATCATCGTTGATTTTTTTTAGGAAGTTGTTGATGCAATCAATGCCCTTGCTTCCTACAATGTTTTTCTTTATAACATATACAAGTTCGCAATTATTTTCTCTACTTTCATGACCACGAGTGTGCCCTTTACTATTTTTATGATTCTATTTAGAATGTAGGTTTTGCATCCAATCCTATCCAATTGTCCTAAAGATAATAAATTTTTCTTGAGGCCTTTCATATATCGTACCTCTTAATTAATGCAATCACATTATCATGCATCTTTAACTTGATGGTCCCAATACCGGTAATCTCCAAGGTATGATCATCTCCCATGAATACAGTTCCTCTAGAGATAGGCTTATATTAATGGAACCATTCTCTCCGATAAGTCATATGCCATGTTACTACTGAGTCCATGAGTCAAATATTAGCAAACTTCTTTCTGCTTTCAGTAATTATTACTGCCTTACTATATAAGATTTCTTTATTTTCATTAGTACTTGCCACATTTTTTTGAAAGTTTAAATTTGCTTCTACATTCTTTTTTTTCCAACACTCTTTTTTGACGTGCCCAACTTTATCATAATTATAATATTTAACTTTCTTTTTACTTCTGAATTTTGATCTACTATGATTTTGACTCCCACTAGACCCATGTTCCGTTGATCTTCCTCTCGTCGTCAGTAAAATCTCCACTTATTACGAGCTCACCACCTTATCTTCTTTATATTTACACTTGTTTTCTTCTTCTAATATAGCAGTTGTTATATCATTGAAAACTAAGTTTTCGAAGTAGGTGCTTTAAGTTATCCAATTGATGATGAGTTGAACATATGAGTCTAGTAAATTTTGAAGTAAAAGTTTCGCACTTTTATTTTCCTCTATTTTATGACCCATTATTGTGAGTTGAAAAAATATAGTTTTTAAGGTATTAATTTGCTCTATCACAATCATTGATTATGACATTAAAAGAGTGTATAACTTTCTTTTGAGAAAAATCTTATTGTGAAGTGATTTTACCTCATATAATTTTGTACAAGCATCACAGATCTTCCTTGCCATATTCTTTTCTTCAACGCTTGATAGTATTTTATCAACTAATCCTAAGTGTAAATTAGTCATTGTATCTTCATTCATTTCATTCCACTTTTCATCTGTGATATTTACTGGTCTATCTTCAATAGCCGCCAAACACTTATTTTTTTTTAGAATTACCTTCATCTTCATCTTCCATAATAAAAAATTATTTCCGTTGTACTTTTGAATTTTAAATTTTGTTGCTATTATCCCGATCTATTCGAACTAACTCCCATTATTTCATATGTATGTGAACAGTGTCATGTACTTGGATAGTATCTTTTTGAACGAGTACAATAATCTGGTGCTCTGATACCATTTGTAAGGATACTTCAAAGACTTTTAACTGCAGTTATTAATAAAATTTAAAATAATAGTTATGTATAGGAGGTTTAATCTTCCATAATTCAGGTAGCGTTGCTAACCATACAAACACAATAATAAAATATAATGTAAACGAGAGGTTTGACCTTTTACAATATTTCAGAGGTAGTGTCTACTATATAGTCATAATAATAAAAGTGAAAAGTCAAATATTTTATTTACATTATATTTTATTGTTGTACTTGTATAGTTAACAATGTCACTTAAATTATAGAAGGTTAAACCTCCTACACGTAATAATTAATTTGAATTTTATTGATAGTTGCACTTAAAAATTTCTAAATTATCCTGACAATTCCAACTATTAGTGGCTATGAAATGGCAAACAATTTATATTTAGAACATCATCTAGTGGGCACCTCCGTAATAAACAAATAAATATATAGCCTAACATGTTCATTTATGCTCGATGCCTATTTGATAATTAAGTAGGTAACGTGGAGAGATGGTGGACTTGACATATATTTTTTATTTAATAAAGTTTATACACATACATATGTACACGTGGCTATAGAACCGACCTTACCGATGTATTAATAACAACTAATTAATTAATTAACTAGATAATCATCCTGTCTTTTCTTTTGTCCGCAAATATGATCTTATCTTATCTAGAATGCTCTAGTTTAATGTGAGACCTTTAACATGATTTATGTAGGTGACACTTGAAGTTGTTGTATTGGGCTTTGGATTTCAAAACGCAACCCAAGTCATGCTTTGGGTTGAAGAAAGCTCTGGGCCCAAACCAATATAGAGAAAAGTTCAAGTTTACTTTACAAAGCATAAGGAAATAATCGTAAGTCGTGATAATTTTTTACTAAATTAACATAGATTTAATATAAATTTATGAATTTAAATTAATATAAAATAATATAATTGTTAAATAAATAATATTATTAAATATAATTAATAATTTTTTATGTTTAAGTTTACAATTTTTAACAAATGAATTTATTTGTAATACGATTAATTATGAAAATAATTATAATATATGAATCTATTTATGATTTAATAAATTTAATTTTTTATTTTTTATTAAAAATAACTATATTTATTATATTTTAAAAATATTTTATTATATTTAAAATAAAATTGATTAATAGTGAAGTATATAATATTATAAGTATCGTAACAATATAATAGAATAAATAAAAAAATTAAATAATAATATAATTATAATTTATTTAATTATTTAATAATTATATTACATTAAAATATATACTTTTTAATGTGATTATTAAATAGTTTGAGTTTATGTTAATCTTTATTTCATACAGACATAAATACAATACTAATTGCGGTACACCCCATCGACGTTCCTTTCGTTTCAAGTGGGTCATTTTTCATCACAAGGACCCAATTAATCATAGGGTGGATTAAAAGGATTGTAGATTTTGACTGAAGATCAGCCATTTTAGTCCGAAAAGCTACCGGTGCAGGTACAGGTAATGCAATAGAATTGATAATGATTGTATGGTTTGGCCCACCTACTCAGTGAAAAGAGATTTTCTCCTTATTGCAAGCATATGAAATTGTGAATCACTCATGAGTCCGTTAAAATTAACGGTTTTTCACATCATTGCAAGAACATTGTAAGATTCTCTCAACTCGATCTTCACCTTGAAAAGTAACGTAGGCTTTAGTTGGTCCAGCCCAATCAGGCGACACCAAAAAGATTTCATGCACAGAGAACCCAAATCATGGAATCCACAACATATACAAATAGTTTGGGACAAGCTGCTGCTGTTAATTAAACTGGTTGGATTTTAATCAAGCACGATACTCATTATTACAGCAATAATTCTGCTGACAGGCATGCAAGTCAAGACGTCTGCTGACTAGAAAATAAATCCCTCTACCTACTGTTGGTTTTGAAGACTTTCTTCTTTATGTTGTTAATTATGGTTGTCTTCTTCACGAGCTTGCTCTTCTTGTGGGTTCCAAATTTCTCTTCCAAGGGTCGAGACAGCACATAAAATATATAGCAATTTCACACACAAGTCAAACTTCAAAAAGGGAGGAGACAGCAACAAGGTTAATGAGTTCATTATACTTTTGCCGCATATACCACCTGCTTATACACCAAACTTCCTTTCATCATTATTGCAGATGATAGTCTATCCTCGATCAATGCTCTACCCGATTTCCTACGAAAAGGAAGATCATTATCAACTCTGTTCAAGCTTTAGACTGACTGGCTTTGTTTCAGTGGAGTCTAGAGCATACATATAATTATAATTTTATTGAAGATATCAATCAAACCATATAGCAAACATTTTCTATGTTTAGTCAAATATGTATTGAAAAACGGAAGATCTCTGTAGAAGAAATGGACTGTTTCGTGTGGGGATATGGAGTAGAGAATCCTAAGAGCATCTACTTGAACATTGCAATGATGTTACTGCATTTTAAAATGTGAACAGGTATTCTGTTGATGTTGTCGTTCATGTGATTTAACTAATATGAACTCAAGTTCTTAATTTCCTGGAAAAAAGATAAGAAGAGTGGTGAATGGTGGTGACTAATCCTTTCAGGATTGGAGTGTTATGAACGTTCTATAACTTTCGTTCATGAATGTCAAGTACGTTAAATCACAGTCGTGCTTGATAAGATGTCTGGGTAGTTGACATTCATGAACGACTACCAAACAAAATTATCTGGATGAGCCATCTTCATTCAGAAATTAAGCATTCATTGCATGATCTGCCATAACTCAATGAATTATCAAATAATTCCTGCATTGATTTGTTTTCTCTTATGTCTAAGCTGGAAGAAGAAGACTAAACTTTCTTAATCATACGTATGACAGACTGGAAAAAGCTAGAAGGGATTTGATAGCAATGATGGTAGCTGCTGGAACAGACTTTCTTTTTTCTTGGGACCATTACGACTTAATACTCACAACTCTTAACCGCAGTAGTCTGCTGTCTCGTGGACAACGAAGAAAATTCACAAAACGTGTGGACTGGTGCTCTTAAACTATTCTAAACGGCTGCCAAATTACTAGGAAAAATTGATTTGAGCTGGGTCGTTAATTGACTCGTTGTACTCGCTCCTAGAAACCAATATCAAGATATACACAAATGATTATAACATACTGTATAGAAAGATCAAGATGGTGGCAAAAACTCTGTAAGCCTACGGATCAGTCACAGAAGAAGCTAAATGTTATAAACCTGATACATCCTGAAGAAAGCATTGAGCTCATTTGAGAAGGAATGAAGTGCCTCTGAGATTGCTTAAATGCTTCCTATGGTTCACACACCAAGCTACAGTAGTAATTCCTGGGCCATGGCACAGGCCAAACCAAAGCCAATGCCGTTTGCAGACTGCTTCCTTTAGAAGGAAACCAGCACAAAAGAGTGGCTCTGCCTTTTTCTTTTTCCTTCAAGCGGTCAAATTCTTCTTGGTGACCTGTGGCACGTGCAACCGAAAAATGGCTAATCCAATGGATTAGACACTAACAATGAATCAATCAACGAAGGTTGCATGCGCCCCGCCGCACGGTTGCCACGGCACGTGTGTAACTTCCCTGCGTCGTCTTTTTCTTACACGTGTCGAGACCTGGATTGCCCCCACATGGAGTTGCACCTAATCTCCATGTGCAGCTTGGAAACAAGACAATCCCATTGGCTCGCGGCAACAGTTTCTTTTGAGCCCCACCGTTTGATAAAGATGTCATTTTTAATTTATTATTTATTATGAATATTCATGTAGAAAATTAATGAAACATTTAATTATAAAAAAAATAAAATCTAACCTACCTACAGCTATAACCAAAAAGTGCCCAGAGGAAGGTAGATCGTGAAACTCGGTGGAGACACGTGGCACTATCTAATTATGAGATAAGAGTTATTTATTTTAAAAAATAAAAAAAAAACCTTGAACGAGATAATTTTACAATTACTTCGATAAAAATAATATAATAAAATTATATAAATAATTAAAAAATAAAAATTAATTTAATAATTTTTTATTATATTAATTAAAAATAAAATTTATTTTTAATTTTTTATTTATAATTAAAATTATTTATTTATTTATTTATTAAATAATTATGTTAATTGTTTTGAACTCGTAAAAAAGTATTTATCAAAATTTTCTCTAAAAAATAAATAAACAGAAGAAATATAATGAGGTAATTATAATTAATATTTTTCACGATTTCACATGATTATTGGGTCGACGGGTAAAGTCGTTACCCGTTAGCAAGCCAAGGGGCAACTTGAATCCACCTTTTTGGACTGAAATACCCCTATAACGCGGTTGCCTCGCATGGCCAACCCGATCTACTGTCTATAAACTATAAGGCTATGTTTTTTTTTTTTTGTATACGTAATCCAATGATAATGTATTTAGACCTTCCACCCATATTTTGTTATATTTAAAGTTGAAGATTAATTAACAGGATTAAACAAACACAAATGGGCGAATGCTCTGTTAATTATACATGTAAAAAACTTTTTTATATGTTTTATTATGATTTGTAATTTTTCTTCAGCTAACACGTGATATTAATTTAATATTATATTATCGTAATTCAAAATTAAATTATTAAAAATATATTATATTTACCCGTAATTTTATTAAACTTTGAATTAGGTGTATAAAAGAAACTGTGTATCCGAATTTATTTGGCAAGGGTGGAACAAATTCGATCGTTGAAAACTGTTATAAAGAGTCGCTGACATCTACATGCAAACCCTATTATCCATCTCATAAGGATGACTTTTGAGTCAAGAATAGATCTTCTCCATATCTAGAATGCATCCAATCCAAAAGAAGAAGCTTTGATTTTCGATGCTTCATTCTTTCTCACGAATTATTTAATTGCAAAAGCCTGCGTTATTCTAAGTAACGTTAGACAAATTTATAAAGCTAGCTTATGCAGGTGGCCAAATGATCATACCAGTGATACATTTAAATAATAATGATCGAACATACACATAGTGATACAATCACTAGATTCATTGTATTAAGAGACTCTCCTCCTAATGAAACTTAATTTAATCAAGCAGCTTTGTCCTAATCGATGCACTTATAAAACTTGGCAGCTATGTCCATTTTCTGGTTAAAAGCGAACCCATTATATAAATTATTGAACTATAATAATGGGAAGAAAGAGAATTTGGCAAGGTGGTGCGTGCTACTTGAAAAATAACAGTTGGATTACGGAATAATGACATAATTTCTAGTCATAATTAAATGACCTAACGATCGAGGTTGAAGTAGTATGCAACGTTTTATATAATACGGGAGTTGTGTGATTTAAGTCTTGGGCAGATGGGAAATTAATTATACATCGTGAAGACAGCCGAGTCGGAGAGAAAAGAAAATGAAAGAAAATTATGGTTTTCCTTAAGAGTAATTCCTCATCCATGTTCATTGTCGCTGTCATTATCCAATGCTTAATCCTCTCAGGAACCATAGATGGGTGGTAGGCTTCTACTGTATTCATGTATAATCACAGTTTTAAACAGTAAATAAGAACAGAAATACCCATAAAAACTTCCCAAAAAGAGAACAATTACGCTTTATAGGTCATTTTAAATTTCTATGGGAGAGTAAACATTTATTTTCGTCATCAACCAATGAGAAGAAGACACATCATGTCTATTACGATGATGGCATGCCTCTTTGTATTTTACATCGTAACGTCATGCATCAAAATTCCAGAAAATCTGACGGAGGGAAATTTCATTCGAAAAGTAAGGGCATTTATGGAAACTTACATTCATAAACCCAAAAACCGCGTAAATTCTTTTCATGGGAAACAGCAATTTTTACAGAGGAATATATATATTTATATATATGGAAGTCTAACTGGATTTACCATTGATTATTCATATATTATTTAATATGATTTATCTTAAGTAGAAGACAGGAGTCCCGAAAGAAGGGGAGGGAGTTTCAATATTACAACAGAGAGAGCATTAGAAAAATGGAATCTTCAAGCTTTTGTATTTGGAAGGTTTTGGGTTTTCCTTAATTTTCTTTCCATGAAAACGATTGGTTTTCTTTTAAAAGATTTCAAGAGAAATTATTTACCGGTCTCCTTCTTTTTTCTTTGTCTTATTCGCCTCTCATTTGCTCTATAAATGACTCTTAAGTCACCTTGCTTTAACTCCCTCCCTCTGATTTTTTTTCTCATGTAATTTTTCTTCTCTGATCCTCTGCTCTCTTTTTCTTTCTCTCTGTTTCTTACTATGGACGAGTTGGGTTTTCTGTGGAGTTATCAAGAGGTGGGTCTTTTGTTATGGCTTCTTGTTTTTCTTTTGTAATTTGTATCTCATTTCTTCTCTTGGTTGTGTGCCTTTGTAAATTCAAGGCCTTTTGTTTCTTTTACACCAATTGCGTGGTTTATGGTGTTCATTTACCGTGTGATCGTGTTTTACTCGATATATCATCTGGGTTTTTTTTCCTGTTCGCGTGTTAGATCGTATTTCAGTTCCTTTATGTGGATTGTGAAGTTAATAGTTTGTGGAAGGACCTGTCATTTCAGACTGTTCCTCATTGTCCTCGTTGCAGTTATTCATCCTTATGTTGCCATTTTCTATTGAAGCAGTCTTCTGTTTTTCTTGGAAATGATCCGCACATGTCCCAGTATTATCTGTCAGAGAATGCTTCGAGATCAGAATTCTCTTTTACTTGAAATTAAAAGAGTAAGAAGACATTTTTGTAGAGAATCCCATTTCATTTGGTTTAAATAGCTTTTGGCTTGAATGGCTTGCCTCGGGAACCATCATTTGCATTGTATTATTTACGGTTCATGCTTACATAGTTAATTTCTGTCTGGTAGGAATGTGTACTAGTTGTTTTATGTTTTGGGCAGAGCATGTACCAGTTTAAACTAGTACTAATAATATGACGGTGTTGACGGGAACCAGAGGCATTTCATGGCAAAAGTCATGGGGACCGAAGTATAAGCTAGTGTTGAATATTGCTTTAATGGTAGTAGTTGATTATTTTTGTCTCCCTTTTTGTTCAGTCAATACAACACACTTCTTCGACTAAAAGGAGTTGTTATCAGCATGGGCCCAATTTGTGATATGCAGTTTCTCCTAACTTGGAAATAGTTGTTCATTACAAGGATTTGATTGGACTCTATGTTTGTGTCAATTGTAATCTATGATTTTTTAATGTGGATTTTTCTGTGAAATCATTACCCCCATTTTTTTCAGCTTACCCATATGTTTTACCTTCTCTGTTTTTCATTTTAGTAAAATTTTCCATGATTCATGCATTAATTCATGTCATCTTGAAATCATCAGCCCATGTTATTTCAGCTCGAGTGTATTATCTCTTCTCAGTTTTTCATGTCTGAAGATTTTGCACTAATTGATGCCTTAATTCATGTCAAGTGGATCCCCGGAACTAACCAACCTGTTTTGAAAACAGAGCATTGATGAACTTGAACAGAAGCTTCTGCACACGTCCCTCGAACTGGAGTCAACGAAAATGGAAGCAAATGAGACGTTGAGGAAGCACAAGGAGGAAGTGAAGCATTTACTCAATTGTCTTAAGTTGGCCTACCAAGAAAGGGATGAAGCAAAAGATCAGTTGCAAAAGCTCCTTAACAAGCTCATGCCTTCTAGTCCAACAGAACTTCACCCCAGTATTCGTCGCCATGTCCAATACGAAAGCCCCCTTGTAGTCCCAACTAAAGCAAACTCGAGCATAACTGAATCTAATAGTCTTTCAGAAACATATAATCCGCAGTCACATATTTCTTCTCCTGTGGATTCGTTCTTTGACGCTGTTTCATCCCCAGATTTCTCAAACGTTAACATGGCTGATTCAAAAATCATGGGTTTTCTTAACCAACCAATGGGTAAAGACCACAAAGTCTTTATGTCAACAGGTTTAATATCTTTAGCAATGACCAAAACTGATTCTGGTGCTGCTGTAATTGATGGTATTGCTAAAGGAAAACATTTGCCTCAACAAGGTAAACTATTGCAAGCTGTTATGGAAGCAGGTCCTCTTCTTCAGACACTTCTTGTTGCCGGACAGCTTCCACGGTGGAGAAATCCTCCTCCTTTGAAACCTTTCAAAATTCTACCATTCTCCATCACAGGTTGCGAGACTATGAATTTTGATCAGAAACCAGCGGCGAATTCAAGCTATGTCGCTGAAAAGTCATTCAATTCACCATTATATCTTCGTATGTCTCGGATGTCTTCTCAAATGTGCTCAAAATCAGTGTTGAATTTTTCAAACTGTCCTACTGGATCAGGTCAAAGCAATGGGATGCTGATAACTCCGGGCGCTGCCATCAACACCCAAATACCTCCTGGCAAGAGGCAGAGGTTTCAATGATATCACAAATTCACCTTCTCGTCTTGTAAAAAAATTACTTTTAGTGGTTGATTGTGTAAATGATAAATATTTTCAGGTTTGAAATGACGTAGCAGTTTTAACTTAGTTAATCCATGGTATGTCTCCATGTAACTATACTTTGTTGCAGTGTTTTCTATCCCAAAGCTGCTGGATCTCTCTCCCCCTGTGATCGTGAGAGAGATACACCACTCCACTACAATGGCTGGTGGTATATCAGTATCATGTACACAACTAAACGTTTGGATTTTAATGCAGCTTTCTTTTTGATATATATCTAATTGGAATGCTTAAGCAGATTCACATGGTCTGCAAGATGGTGTAGTATACCCAGAAACCATGGCCTACAAATGAAAGTAGCTGAACTGAATTCGTCATATCAGATACCCAGCAAATAAAAAAAGTTTTCTATGTCAACGTCTTCTCTTGCTATGTAGAGAGTACAGAGTTGAATATTCATGAGGAAACATCAGGCCAGTCGAGTCCTTGTTGGCACGAACATAAAGTGACAGGTGTACGGCTAACGGCTGTTGATGATCACAGAGAATATCAGTTTTGATCGTAAATTTACGCTGCACAGAACTTAGAATAGTAGTATTTGTATTTATGTCTTTTGGTTTGAACATGATCAACTATGATGCTTCAACAGAGTAATTATCGAAATGGATGCTCCGTACTCCGCCTAGAAAGGCGGCGGGATGAGGTTGAGGATAATATCTCCGACAAATGCGGTGACTGGAGAGAAAGAAGAAATGTTTGTAGTAGTCGTTGAAGCTGATGCTGATGTTACCGGTATCTGGTCTACAAACAGATGCAGAAAAGTTTGGCTATTAAGCACCCAGTATATTTCATATACCTTCTAAATAAATACAATGGCAAGAAACATAAATTACTCAGCTGATGTTACTTGTGATTTGGTATATCTTCAGCTTGAGAAGATCTAATATACTAATATTATTTTTGATTTGCTTCAAAGATTATGATCCAGATTTTCTATTTGTTTGTATGCTGGTTTTTTTTGTATGGCAGAAAGATAACTTACAAGTTTGTACTTGTGGTGAAAGCCTAGAGAAGCCAAAATTAGAGAATGAACTTGTTGGTCAACATAAGATTAAATATGCAGAAATTGAGTATTTTTCATGTAAGAATGATGCATACTGATCTGTGTTATTCTCAGACGAGCTACTTCTTCGTTGATTGATATATGTTATGACTAGGATTGCGGAAAATTGAGTATAGTTCTAATTATACGTGAAAGTAGAATTACTTTATTTAATATGATATTTTATTTTTTGATTCCATTCGATTTTTATTTTAAAATAAGATATTTTATTTGTTAATTATATTAATTTTATAATTTTAATTTTAAAAAAATTTAAATTAATGATATTAAATTATAAAAGTAATGTAATGTATAAATAAAAAATTGAGTGAATAAAAAATAATAAAAATAATTTATTAAAAATTAATTTACTATAATTTATTTAAAAATATTATATTACTACTCAATTTAATATTATGTATTATAAAAAATATTTTTTTAATAATAAAATTATATATTAAATATTCTTATATTGTATATATATTTATTTATAATAATTATTAATTTATCTAATAATTTTAATATATATATATATATATCTATTACGAATTTATTAAATTATTATATAAATAACATGATAAATTAAATAAAGTAAAACATTCTAAATGAATTAGTTACTTTTTTCTATACAATTCAACAAATAAAAGTTGTTTTTCTTAATAAATTATTTGTTAAATTAAATATAAAAATATTTTACATTAGAGTTAACTTTGCACAAATTTAACAATAAATTTTAATATTATGTGTTATGTTTGAGTTTAAATATTTATTCAAAATTAATTTTTTTATAGTTTTAATAAAAAATTTTAAATGTTATTATTCTATTAATTGAATAATTTATTATATATGAATTATTATTTATTTTATTTCTAAAAAATAAAATAAAGAAATAATTTTTAATTTTTAATTTTTAAAATTAAATTAATTTCTTAATTTGAGTTCAGCTCCAGAACTTTGAAATTGAAACCTATTCTAAAAAATTGATTTATGTTTAGAATCTTTTTTTTTTTCAATTCAATTCTTAACGGTTCCGGTTCTATTCGAACCACTGCACACCTCTGGTTATGAACTTTCATCCCCATAATAATAATAATAATAATAATAATAATAATAATAATAATTACCTTCCACCACTGTGTGCATCACTTGCAGCTCAGCTTGTTTTGTCTGAGAGCATAGCACTCAACCTGGAGGAAATATTGTGATATTAAAATGTGAAACACAAATGGCTCAGGTTTTTGACATAAATTACAAAGAGCTTTCAGGATAGGGACAGCTTCAAACTTTCAGTATTATTATGCTTATTGTTTGTACTTACAAATATACATGAAACTTGCGTTTACTCGATTTTGGTATCATTTAAGGCGAACAACAAATGCCAAAAAGTGCATACTTTTCCAGTAATTTTATCAAAATTACATTGGGCAGATGATCGTTAACTAAGTTATCATCAATATTATCGCCAAAACTTGCATGTTCATATTTGTTTCCACTTCAATTTAATGGTTCCCTCGTTTCTGCTGGCTTCTGACATATCTAGACGCTCTCTCTCTCTCTCTCTGTAACAAGTTATCAGAAATGAGCATTTCTAGTTTATGCAGGGAAGAAGCTACATTCAAAGCCTTTGCAAGCTTTTAAACTGGCAATTGCAGGATATTTATCTAACGTTTTGAGCATACTATGCCCTCTGCTCCAAAAATAACAAGTAAGAACTGGACTAGCCATGCCTATGCCAAATTCCAACGGTAAGTTAATTATGACCAAGTGTTGGATACTGTGTGCATGTGGAGGATTCAATATTTCGGGGTTCATTACCAAGTTGTTATACATTTGCGCAGGTTTCTTTTCTCTTGATTAGACAAAGGAGAAATGGTGGTGGATCGAATTTGAACTTACTCTATCTGTACATTGCCTAAACAAGAGTTACAACATCTCGCTTGTTAAGCCTCTATTTGTCATAGCGTTTTGGGAAAAGAATTATCTTTTACTTCCATTTAGTTATCCACCTTAAATCCGAGTAATTACAGGCTTAGGAAGAGCCAGAGGGAAAAATATCTCGAGAGCAGCCATGAAGCACAGTCAATTACAGTGCCATTTCAAGCAGTAAATTGATCCTGGAGTGGCAGGAATTGATCAATTTAGCACAAGAAGAAGAATATCAAGTTTTACCAAATTGCTAAATTCAACGTACCATCAGCATTGCAAGTTTAACACGTCCACTGTCATGTATCATGGTTACGACCAGCATCCTCAAAACTTCTTGCCAAAACAAGCAGGGTATATCTTGCTCAACACTTTTAGCATACAATTAAGTAATTTCATGATATTTGAAACTAAGTTTTAATAAAGGATCATCTAATATGTAATTGCATGGTGAATGCGTTCAAAAAATGAGTGAATCAACATTTCAGTTAAAACCCAAAATAGGACATATTAAACAACAGTTAAACAAGTTCATAGGAATAAATCTGCAAATCTTTCTGCTCTCAGTTTCAATAGAACTGTCTTACTCCTTGGACAAAAATACACAAAAATATGATGGAAAGATAGACTATCTTAAATAATTCCAATCTTGTTGGCAACATCCAAGGCATCATAATCTGGTGTCAACCTGACATATGCTTTCTTTGTACCATCAGGCCTGCAGCACAAAGAATTGAACTCAGAATGATTGTTCATGCACTTTAACAAGGAAAAAAACATCAATTAAATTAGAAGGACCATAAATCAAGTATAATTGTGATGATAATACAGATAACAACAAACATCACAAGCTAGAATCTTTGTTTGGATGTATACATGAAAACCCTCTCAATATGTAGAAAATCATAAATAAAAGCAACCTGTATCTGATTTTCAAATACTCTCCATACATCCGGAGTAATTTAAATACTGCCTACCATCAACTTAGAAAGGTAACCGCATTCAACACTGTGCAACCAAATATTTGATAACTACAAAATATGTTATGCTCAAAAAAAGGGAACGAATGAGTTGAGATAAACAATCATCAAGAGCATCTAGTTTCACAAAGCAATTAGGCCAGATGGTAACCCTTCTTCTGAAGCATTCATTGGTGCTCAGTTATGATTTAACTTATGGTCACAGAAAGCTCCTGACAAAGATGAACACATATCAAACACATATACATACACAATCTTTTTACTTGCACAGGGCTTCATGACCGCCTACATTACCAAGGTGTATTAAAAAACAGAAACTATTTGTCATGTAATTTTAATTTTTACTTCATGTTTATTCACTGAGCATTTACAATGTCTGTGGGCCTATCCATTACAGATGAAAAATTAATAGTTGTTGAATGCACTCATGTGGAAATAATTAAGTAAAACCGGACATATCCTAAGGTTAAGTGATCAGCTCAGCTACTTTTTATACGCTTACCTGCACTGATAACTAATAACGAAAAAATTTACTATAAATGACAGTGATCAAGCAAATATGAAAGGCTCACCTAACCAAGGTATTCACTTTCTTGGCCTGAATATCATACATCTTCTTAACTGCATCCTTAATCTTCTTCTTATCAGCGCGTATGTCAACAATGAAAACCAAAGTATTGTTGTCTTCAATTTTCTTCATAGCTGACTCTGTAGTGAGAGGGTACTTTAGGATCTGATAGTGATCAAGCTTGTTCCTTGGAGGAGCACTGATGCGAGGGTACTTGGGATTCCGGTCCTTCTTCAATGTCTTTGGTCGGTGAAACGTAACTGATGTGCGGATCTTCTTGGCCTTCTTCTTAAAGGTTGGCCCTGACTTCACTGCTTTTGCAGCCTTCAAGGCCTGTGACTTTGGATCAGCCTTTTTTGTCTCACCTGAACAGGATACACATCATTTATATGGTTACAAATGAGATGTATAGGTTCCATTTTAACAATTCTATAGATTTACTCTAAAAAAATACTGAGAAATTTCAAAATATATGCACCAAAGGTTCCATCAAACCATACATTATATAAATAAAAAATCATCATATAAAGTACAAATAAAACATAGTTGGTGAAAAGACTATTAACAGTGACATCCTCTGCCTATTGGTCCATATCCAACATATCTAGTTGCATGTCACAACCAGATTTCATCCAAATTAGAAAAATGACTTGCCATGCCATGAGCTAGACACAAACCAGAGCTCTTTGATATGCATTACACCCAGCAATTATGAAAACAGTAATCTTTTCAAACAAGAACAAACCAGAGATGCAGTCAGGAGAGAATGAGAGCTTGGATTGTAATTCATTATTTATCCCCAAACCTACAGCAGGAGTAAAGATACAAACTTGTCTACTCTTCCATCCATGTAGGCTCTAAGCAATTAGTAGGCCACGTTCCCATCTAGGAACTATAGCACCTTAGCTTAGTATGGCATGCAGATTACCTTCTATAGAGAGCTGTGTTGTCAAAAGATCATACTATATTGCCATGCCATCTTAGTGCATTATCTCTCTTTGCACAATAATGTGACATTTGATGTTGATACATTGCTACTGCCTTATAGAATGCAGCAAAGGGACAGGAAAGCTTCTATTCTCAAGAAACTAAAGCGGCAATGGAAGAAGAGAATGCCAGTACACAATCCAAAATGGTACAAAAATAAAAACTCCCACAAAATACACTTGTGCCAATAGGAACCCATACAAAATTTGGACACTTTGTTTGGTAGTCAACAAAGAAGGAAATCAGTTTATGCTTCTCATCATTTGAGTCATGATAGATAAATCAACCATAACTACTTGCTTCAGTATTGGCATAACTATGTTTTCAATCTTTTCCCTTAAAAAGGAAACAAACGAAGGGCAAAAGCAGTACAGCCGAACCATACACAAATGATGTAGTCATAAAACAAATTAAAAGCTGAAAAGATGCATAAATCCTTATCAAAATTATAGAACAGGAAAGTAGGAGAAACGGGTGAGTTGGTACCTTTTGGAGGAGCCATTGGTCACCGATGAAGAAGCCTTACCTAAAATCATAACACAAACAAGAAAAGAAAAACATTACTTGGTTATTCATCTGGGAATGAAAGTACAGAATTAGGCTGAGCCATACGACAGAAAGACCTGAAATCGGAAAACAGAGGAGCCGTCTCTGGGGTTTGGACAACGAAGAAGATTAATTTGATTGGGAATCTAGAATTCCGGGTTTGCCCCATGACCCGGGGTTGGGATACTGGGCCGGAGCACTTTCAAATCCGAAATAGCCCAATGTAAAGATTTAAATTACAATTTTAGTTTTTTTATAATTAAATTTAAAATGAATTGGCTTGTTTACTAAAATATATTTTGAACATTCATATTTAATAATTTTTTATTACAAAAATATTAATAATTTAATTTAATATTAAAAATATATAAAATAGAGTTACTCCTAACATCCAATCTATCACACATCCATTTAATATACAATTATTCAAATTATTTTGTTAAAAAATTAAAATAAAAAAAATTTTGATCAAGCGGATCAAGAGGGAATTAGTGTGTCAACTCAAGAATATCATTGTTATGAAAGATAGTGGTAAGACAATGTTATAATTAGTGAAGTTAGTTAGTTCAACTAGACTGTTTTTTTTTTTAATTAATTGCTCTTCTTTTTTAGCTTCTCCATGGAAGGAGCAACTCTCTACTTAATCTTGGCCATATTTCTAAGGTTTGATGTGCTTGTACAAATGTAAAGAGATGCAAACATAAATCAAATTGAACCTCGTATTTTTTGATTGGGCCCAATTCCTGAACTCACATGACCCAATTTTTATGGGCCGGGACAGGCGTTGCCTGCCCCTATACAGGTGCTCTTTCATGTTTGAACACGCAGAAGAAGATCAACTGTGAATGTGATGGGAACTCGACATAAAACTTCAGGAAAAAGGAAAAGAAAATCAGAACATGGAGTTTCTTTAATAGGGTTTCCTTGAATCTTTGCTATTTGTATATCATTCATTGTATGTGTTCAAATGAATTGCTTGTATCAAAACAATAAGTTGAAATAATCATCAAAATCAAAGAACTTGAAACCTTGAAGTCTATGGGGTATAGCATGAGCTGCCTTGCGACTTTGTAATGCCCGGAGATCAAGTGTTTCTTTGCTCTCCCTCTGGCGAGTCTGTGTTATTTTCAGTTGGGTTGATGAACCCAGATAATGGTTCTCTTATATCAGAGCCATAAATATGGCCCATCTTGGTGCGTTTTGTTTCCAAGTATCTCTTGTTTTCTTTTGTAATGGGAGTCAAGATAGGAACTCGCCCAATCACTGCCAGGCCGTATCCCTTTAGACCGAAGAACTTAGCCGGGTTGTTTGTCATCAGGCGCATGGTTCGAACTCCCAAGTCTCTCAGAATCTGCTGGCAAGAAAGTTCGAAGTAATTTTCATGGCATATGACTATACATACATGTAATTAGTATGAAGAGTGGACAATGATACATCTGCAAGTTCAATATCTATATAACTGACCTGGGCGCCAATGCCATATTCACGTCCATCAACAGCTAAGCCAAGTTCTATATTAGCCTCAACTGTGTCATGGCCTTGATCCTGTAAATTATAGGCTCGGAGTTTGTGACCTAGGCCAATCCCTCTTCCTTCATGACCTCGGAGGTAAACAACAACTCCTTTTCCTGCTTGCTCTATTAATTGCATTGCTAAATCCAACTGATTGCCACAATCACACCGTGCTGATCCAAATATATCCCCAGTTAGACATTCTGAATGAACTCTTACTAGAACGTCTTGTCCGTTTCCAACAGTTCCCTGATGTTTGCAAGTTAACAGAAGTTTAATCTGATTGCAGGTTAATAGGCAAACCAGTGAATCTTCTTGCATAAGAAAAATTTTACCTTCACAATAGCTACATGTTCTGTACCATCTAGCTTTGAGCGATAGCAGTAAGCTTGAAATAGACCCCATTTAGTAGGCAAACGTGAAATGGCTGTTCTTTCAACCAATCTTTCCCTCTTTCGTCGATATCTGCAGCCAGGTTGTGCAATAACATTAGACACTAAGTGCAGTCTATTATCCTTTACCCTTCCCTCATTATTCAATGTAAGAACAAAACATAATCTTGGTAGCATATGTATGAAGTAATTGGTTCTATAATCACCTGATCAAATCAGTTATTGACACAATAGGGATGTTGTGTTCCAGTGCCAACTTCTTTAAGCTGGGCAATGAGGACATGGAACCGTTTTCTTGATCAACAATAGCTGAAAGAACAGATACTGGCCTCAAGCCTGCCAACACAAGCAAATCTACAGAAGCCTCGGTGTGACCAGCCCTCCTTAAAACCCCACCCTTTCTATACTTCAGGGGAAACACATGCCCTGGCCTTCTAAAATCTTCCGGCTTAGAATCAGGAGATGAAAGAGCAAGAACAGTCTTTGCCCTGTCTGAAGCTGATACCCCAGTAGATGTGCCACATTTTGCATCCTAGACAGGGAAGGTGAAATTTTATGTTTCGAAAATTTAAATAGCAGTTGCAAGTTGCAATATTTGATGCAATTGGTTTACACAAGGACAACGTTTACCACAGTTACTGTGAAAGTTGGGGCAGAAGAGTCTTCGTCTTCAGTTTCTGGTGACATCAATGGTAGATTCAGTGTTTCAAGATCCTTTTCTTTCATGGCTACAGAAACAATTCCTGAACCATGCTTAACCATAAAAGCCATTTCACGAGGACTAGTAAGAGATGCTGCCATGATGAGGTTTCCTTCAACATCTCCATTTTCATCATCCACAACAATCACAAACTACAAAAATTTTGCACTGATGGTTATCGTTTAATCAATCATGCTCAGTCTTCTGCTAGATAACTTGCACAAAATACTCACAAACCGAGCACAAAGATAGCTCAATCCAGATAAATCAACTGTAGACGACTTCCGAAATGGTTATTAAAAATTTTAAGGCACAATGGATACAAACCTTTCCTTGGCGTAGTGTGTTGAGTGCCTGCTCAATTGAGGAGAATCCCTCGGTTGGGCAGTCAGGATCACCTTCAGCATCGCTAACGAAGAAATCAATAGTTTCGGGGGTAATTTCAGCATCCAGTGTCCCAAATGGTGCTGAAGCAGACTCATCAAAGGCACCCAACAAAGAACCATTTTCGTTTCCCTTAAAAAAACCATCATCAGACAGGTTTCCTGCCCCGATGCCAGACAAACCAACAGACCAACAAGCAGAACTCAGCCATCTCCGCCTGTGTAGCATCAGTTCTGAACTCCTAGCAAGCATGAAAATTGCACCAAACCTGAAAACACACCCATCAGTGCAACTCAAACTTCAATTCAATTCTATAAACACATTGTTTTGCAGAAGCTGTACCTGGACTTAATAATGATATGAGGCAACAAGGGCTGGGGTAAAAGAATGGAGTCCATAGAAGCTGAGAAAATTTGAAGAATTTCTGTTACTTCTTCGGTTGGTGTTTTTGCCTCCATAAATTTGCATGTCATGGCCCGTAAAAGCTCAAAAGCCCACCACTAGTTCTGGATGTGGAAGTCGTTATCCAAAAGTTTTTATTTTAACCAATTAACTGAATATACAAAAATTTTCCACCACAAGATACCGAATAATTGATACCGAATTATTAGTATCGAATTATTAATCATTCTTCTTTTAAAATCAATTAATTTAAGCTTAACATGGCATTAATTCCCAATTAATTTATTATTATGATATAATTTTCTTCTTACGTCCGTCGCTTTGAATTGTGCTATCCTCTAAAGAGGCACCGGCGAAAATGAAAGTTCGCTTGGTGCTGTACAACGTCGTGTGGTCAGCGACATCGTCAAAGCCGATGCATATGGCATCATCAGCCATCAACATTTTTTCAGGACCTAAACTTAACGGTTCAGATTCGTACGTGTTCAACACGCGCATCGCTTGATCACAAAACTTACTAATGCTTCACCCCCCACCCCACATTCTACTCACTTGAAAGGGGACCACCTGACGTGGCCAAACTTTTTAAGCTCGACTCACCAAAAGAAAAACCAGAAAAAGTCGCCGGCGTAAACGACACTCCGTTGATCTCTCTAAAGGCTACCACGAAGTTCGAGTTACTCGCTTGCTTCTCTTTTTCGCCGCCACGTGTCCCTCACTGACGGCCTTCCTTTCCCCGGCCAGCAATCGCTGGTGTGCTTCTGGTCACACTCCTCTTCACTCTCAACTTTACCGTTTGGTTCATTTGATGTAGTTTTTGTTTCATCCTGCGTCGTTTTGGTGAACATTTTTGGTGTTGTTTCTTGTGTGGTGATAGTTGATGGGCCATGGCGGAACCGTTAATGCCCGAAACTGGTCTGAAAGATAACAGGGTATTGAAAATGATCTTTGCTGCGAGTGGAATCATGACAACTCTTGTCATCTACGGTATTTTACAGGTAAGTAATCTTATCATTTCCAGTGATCTTCGTTCATTTTCATAGCTGTAGTTAAAAAAAAAATGATTAATGTGCTTTTTTTGTTCATATAAAAAATGAATGACTCTATCTGTGAAAATCAGAGTGATGATGAGACCAAAAAATGAAAAAAAAAGGAGGAGAGAATTGGTGTGCAGAAATTTATTGGATTAGTCAATATCATGAGTATAAGTTCTTATATAAGACTGTAAATTGATTATCTTACATCAATTGAAAATTTTTATGCAATTGCATAAATAATTTTTTGGATGGGATTATTTATATCATTGTAAATGCTGGTTGATGGCAAGTACTATGAGTAAAAAACAAAAAAGAAGATGTGCATTGAAGGAATTCATTAAATCTAAATTTTTTCTTCAGGAAAAGATCATGAGAGTCCCATATGGGCTAAACAAGGAATATTTCAAGTACTCGTTGTTTCTTGTTTTCTGCAACCGCCTCACTACATCAGCTGTTTCTGCTGGAACTTTATTGGTAAATTTCTTAGATTAATTTATCCTCTGAGGTAGTCTTCAACGAGGAGTATGAGAGGGCTCATTTAGAATAAATCAGTCGTCATTCACTCTGCATTTCAGCTGGAAATGGACTGTTACCTGCATTGTGGAACTGGGGTTGAAGTTTTTTTCTGCTTAAGAAATTGGTTGTCTTCCTTTTTTTTTTTTTTTTTTAAAGGTAAGTAAGAAAGCCTTGGATCCTGTTGCTCCAGTTTATAAGTACTGCCTCATATCAGTCTCAAACATACTGACCACAACTTGTCAGTATGAGGTAAGTTGTTGCTAATTATAGCATTCTTAACCGTGATTTCACTGTCATTTATATGGATTCTAATTGGCAATAGCTGTCGTGATATATAATTTGCTGAATGTGTTGTTTAGTTTGAAGTTTATGATTAAAACATATCGTAGATGAATTTCTATTTGACTAATATGCTTGCTCTAGGCCTTGAAGTATGTCAGCTTTCCGGTTCAGACGCTTGCAAAGTGTGCCAAAATGATACCTGTTATGGTGAGTTGAGTTATGCATGTTTTTAATTGCGGGCCTTGAAGCATCCATTTCAAGACTTTTGTGTGGAAATTTCTTGTGTTTCACTGGTTTTTACTAGTCACATATCATAAGTTTCTTCTTGGTATCTTTTTTGTGCCTCGTTTTCATCGTTGATTGTTTAATGTCTTTCCTCTTGTGACAACATTGTTGTTCCTCTGACAAACACGGGGATCGTTACTGTTTTCTAGTGAACCACTGGTGCATGCCTGGACTTGGTTATTTTTTAAATAGCCATCTATTTCTGATTGACCTAACTGGTAAAAAGAGTAGCTGAGAAATGTGGGAAGGGGACCTTGCATTGGTTCTGAAGTTCCTATCATATAGCTTGTCTTAACTTTAGCAGTTCAAAAATAAGGGTGGCAAGAAATATCTGCTTGTGTTGTAGTTTTTTGGGAATGTGGCCTGATTGCCTTTGATTTTAGTCTCCGAAGAAGTCATCTGATAGAGGCCGTCTGTTGATTGTTGAAACATTTCCTCTTGAAAAGATAAGAAGATGGAGGCTTTTTTAAATCACTCTTGTGGCTTCTATAATTTATTATTTATTAAAGTTGATTTGATAATTTTCTAAATATTATTTATCTTACCATTGGAATATTTTGTTTCACAAATGTTGTATTGATTGGTGTCAATTTATAGATGATTTTTGTTACTTTCATCTTTGTTCTCAAATAAGTAACATGTATTATCTTCCACTTACTCTTTTCTTATTCTTTTCTACAGGTTTGGGGCACTTTCATTATGCAAAAGAGATACAAGGGTTATGACTATTTGTGGGCTTTGCTAGTGACCCTGGGTTGTTCAATATTTATTCTATTTCCGGTAATTTTTTTGTGGTCCTCTGATTCTTAGTCAGATTTCACTACTTGTGGTGATTGTTATACTTCTACAATTCTCAGGACCTTCTTCACGTGTCCTTTAGTTGATACTTCTTCTCATTCTAATCGTCTTCAAGTATCAAGTTTAAAGACTTGGGATTGTTAATTTCACTTTGGTTGCATTATTAGCTTTGTACATTAAAGTTTTTACTGACCCTTTTACTATGGCTGGTTGCATGAGTTGTGGGGGTTATGCATGCAGGATAAGGGAATATGATCAGCATATGTTTTGTTGGATGGCCTGGAAAAAACTTGAAATGTACTTTTTGTAGTAAATTAAGGGTCAAAATTCCTGTCTATGAGAAATAATGCTCATTTGTCTAACTTGGTTAAATGGATGCTGCCATTTTTTACGAACAACTATTTTGAAGAGGTTGTTATCTATAATGCACTGTAATCACAATTTGTGACACAAATTTGAGATAAGTTGAACTAACTCAATTTTGTTCTGATTGTAGGCAGGGTCAGACCTTAGTCCATACAGCAGAGGGAGGGAAAACACTGTTTGGGGTGTTTCCTTGATGGTTGGTTATCTTGGGTATTTACTTGAAACCCATTTCCTTGTTATCAGGAGAATGCTCAAATTATTTTTATTGTTAATTTGTTTGACATTGGCTGTTAAATGACAATGATTTCATTGTGCTATGAGTGTAAAAGTGTTTTTCCATGTTTATCAAGAGATGTGCCTTTCCATTCTATGCATATTCCTCATGCTTAAATCCATTGGATTATTTATGTTAATGCCATTTTTTATTTGATTGGAAACAAAGATTATCATGCCATTAAAATGTAAGTAAGAATAAAAAAGTGAGCCTGAGGCCCACAAGGCTACCAAAATGGTCCTGTAAAGGCACCTATCAAATATACAAATCAAAATCAGCAGATCTACACCCAAACTGTATACTTTGCCAAAATTTACAAAAAATGATTGGAGCCTCAAATAGCAAAATTAGCCACAGAGCCCTCCCAGTTGAGATTGATGAAGAAGAGAGAAGTGTCTTCAAAATCTTTAGAGGGAAACAAGAAAACAAATTTTGTCATAACCCAATGACATCTTTGTCTCTTTTTTCTTCAATGATAAAACTATTTAGTTTTTGCCAAATCACTCATAATAAAGCAAGAACTGCACATTTCCATAAATGAATTTAGCTAATGCCATATTACTTGGGAAGTGGTAAGTACCCGACCAGATTGCTCATACATAGAAAAAAATTTTGACTTCCTTAAGGCATCCAAAGTAAATAGTTTTCTTCAGTTTTGTACTTTCTGGATTGAATCATTTGTTTTCAGACTTTGGCTATTGGATGGAGCATTGATAGTAGAATGATTTTTGAGAATGTCATATTTTAAACAGTTGATGGATACATTTAGGAAAGAACATTTATACTGTTATCTATCTAAACGTACACGTAATTTTTGGTGCATACAAGCGTATAAAAGTTTGGTTTAATTTAAAGGATGTTTTTCAGCAGCTCAGTGGACACTTGGTCCACTTTTCTATCTTCTTTTCTTCTGATGAAATTGCTTTCAGTTTCTTATCATAAATAGAAAAAGAAAAACTAAAAAAAAAAAAAATTTGATGCTCAACTGTTTTTCTTAATAGGTTTGATGGCTTTACAAGCACATTCCAAGATAAATTATTTAAAGGCTACAATATGGAAATACACAATCAAATATTCTACACGACTTTGTGTTCTTGTGTTCTCAGCTTGACAGGCGAGTCCCCTGTTTAATCTGAATCTTGATACTTGAAAACCCATTGTGGTTTATATCCGGCATTTGGTTTTGTTGAATTCTTTTTGTTGTTTCAATCTGTTTTACAGTTAATATTATCAGATATTTGTTTAATCATGTAAGTGCCTAAACCTTGTTGCTAAATGATGGTTTGTTGAGCCGTAAGTTTCACTTGATATCTGAAAGATCCCATACCTTACTAATTTAGAACGAAATCAACTACTTTTGGTAATATGATATGATAGTCAGACGAGTAATTCATATACTGTCACTTTCAAATAGAAGATCAACGTATTAATTTTCTATGAGATTAGACTTGGTCAGCAAGAGAGTTGATTTGAATATTAAATTTCATTGTCAGAAGATTGAGAGTGCTGGAAATATTTTCTTTGCACTGAAACCTTGTTGCCGAGAACTGCAGATTCATGACATATTTGCTTTATATCATGCTATCAATCAACTCAAGAAGCCATGACATTTTCTTGTTTTAATAGGTAATAACCTCAAAATCAAGCATAGATTTTCCTCTCTACTGGAACCATAGATTCAATATCTGACTTATTCTTTGATAGTTATACAAAAGCACTAATGATGATTGGTATCTTATTCTCGTGTAATTCAAAAGAAGGTTGATTGTCTGCCCCTTCCACTTTAGGTGCTACTTAGTTTAAAATTCAAACCATTTATTCCCCAAATAGTTGTAATAACATTATAAACCTTAAATTCAACTGTTGGGTGTTCCTAACATCTGATAAAACCCTTGAGCAATTTCCTAGAGTCCTAGTTAAGATTATTATTGTCTTACATAGCTACTCTAGCTTGTGTGCAAAACTCTTATATTATGTTTTAGTTTGATTTTTGTTATTGCATAATATTTGTTGATGACTGATTGTATATGACTTCATTTGGTTTAGGTCTGATATTAGAAGGACATCTACTTCTGGCAGTAGATTTTGTTTATCGCCATAATGATTGTTTCTTTGACATTGCGTTGCTTTCTACTGTAAGTAATTTTTATTTCATCATCATCATCTTTTGATATTGTACTCATTACATATTGTTTATACGTCTCAAGGACTTTTCCATCTCCTATCCTTAGCTCTTCCTTCTGCAAATCTGATGCTGAATTTTGACTTCTCGCCCTTCTCTTAGCCATGACTTACGGAAAAATACATACCATAAGTCAGCCAATGAATGAGAAATTATTCCTTGCAGGTAGCAACCACTAGTCAATTCTTCATTTCTTACACTATTCGTACCTTTGGTGCCCTCACATTTGCCACCATCATGACAACAAGACAGGTGAAATAGATGCTTCCACAACAAAATTAATCTACTGTCATTTGGTTCTCAAATCCATGTTTCTAACTATTGTGCCTTCTGGTGTTCTCTTTATTGCTCAAGTTGGTGAGCATCGTGCTGTCATGTGTGTGGTTTGCTCATCCCCTTGGCTGGGAACAGTGGATTGGAGCTGTAAGCCTCATTCTCAATCTTGTCCAGCAAATTTTCATTTGAAGCTCAATAACACTAGTTTTCTTCATCTGATCAGGTTGTTGTTTTTGGTTCCCTCTATGCGAGGAGCTTCTTGAAAAAGGCATCTGAGAAACCTCCACCTTCAGAATATTCTATTGGTAATATGCATAATGGAGCTTCTAGTCCAGTAAGAGCTTCGAGTCCAGTGAAAGCTTCAAGTCCTGAGGGAGGATACCCTTGATAAGAAGCTTAGGGAATTATGATTGCTATAGGCACATCCACTTGTTGTCAGACGATAGGGAGCACTAGTTTCATGTGTGAAGCTGCGTCTTGGAGATTTTGGACAAGAACCCGGATAAAATCGATCCTATTTTGCACCCTAAGGCATCATAGCAAATGGTTATAGTTGGAGAGAGCAGCAAAGCTGATTGAGTTGAAGAGGTATTTGATGATTCCCCAATTTTTCCTCGGGGACAATATCTATAGGTCTTAACCATGGTCGCAACAAATTTTTTTCCATTTTCATTTTGTTCTCGTTTTTTTTTATTTTTTATTTTTATTTTGAGTTCAAAAAGTTTTAGATGTATAATGCCCTTTTCCCATTATTTGTTTTGCCTTCTGTTTGTTGTTTTCTCTACCAAAATACAAAGAGAAAAATGAAAAAAAAAAGATCTAAGTTGAAATGGTGATGCTTTCACTCGCTTTCTTGTCTTTGCAATTCTTTATGTGAACTTTTATCCGAATTCAGGTGAGGTTGAAATTGGGCAAGACAAGAAAATCTACTGGAGTCGGGGGGTGATGGGTTCTTGACCTCTAAACCGGTTAAGCGTAACACTCTTTACTATTTAGCCTAGTATCAACAATGTGGCTGTAGTTTAGTGGTAAGAATTCTACGTTGTGGCCGTAGAGACCTGGGCTCGAATCCCAGCAGCCACAAATCTACCCTTTTTATCCAAATTGTAATTGGGATTACCTTCAAAAACAGATAAGAGTAAGATGAGAATCGAAAAGACAGCAATCCAACCCTTCCATTTATGTTGTTATTCCATTCCGAATACGAATAAAGTTTACACAACATCTAAAGTTCAATGGAGATATAGATAAAAGATATCTTATGAACATCCCCATTATGGGGCATAAATGCTTTGCTCTTTATGCCAAAGCAAATTAATACAAAAATTGGCGATTTTTAAGGCAACAAATGCAGACCAAACCAACAACACGACACTCTTCTTGTTTCTTCCCTATTGGTTGTAGTCCTAGTTTCCTGCTGACACGTATCAATCACAATTGTAATAATGACCGAATATGTGCATATCAGCGATTAAGCATAACCACTTTACCATTTGTAATCCGATTTATGTTACAATTGATTCTCTTTCCAATCCCAGATAAATCTCTTTTGTTTGTTGTGCTTATCTCTACACTTACTAGTTCTTTATATACCGTCCCAAGTCTCGTCTCTTTTGCATATATTGCAGAATTTGTTGTTTGGGTTCGTAGAAAGAGAGAGAAAAAAATGGAGATTGATTTGACACCGAAGTTGGCCAAGAAAGTGTATGGTGGTGATGGTGGGTCGTATCACACTTGGTGCCCAGCTGAACTGCCTATGTTACGTGAAGGGAACATAGGTGCAGCCAAGCTTGCCCTTGAAAAGGACGGATTTGTTCCCCCTTATTACTCTGATTCCTCTAAGGTCGCTTACGTCCTTCAAGGTAATTATATATTTCCTCTGCTTTGATTTTTAATATAATATCAGGGTGATGTTTGATTGCTTCTATTTATTGTTTGTTGTTTTTGACACGATGGGATCTACATCGTGAGGAAAAAGTTGATTGCTTTATGAGGATTTTTTAGATTGACGATAAAAACAAATATGGCTGCACTTTATGATGACTTAGCCTGTTTCTTGTAGGTTACTGTATTATATTAGATTTTCTTTCAAATATGGTCTTCGATCTACCCAAAGTTCGATCTTGTAGGTCACCAGCTGTAAGAATATTTTTCTCATTTGAATTAGTTTGTTATATTTTGGCAAAATCTGTTTACCATAATCAGTTTTTATTGATATCATACTCTGTAATGGAATTTCGGCATGGGTTAAACTTCCTTGAAACACAAGAATGGTGGTTCTGTTGACGTTTGAAATTTCTCTGTGTCCCTATTAGACATTGGTCCACTTCTATGTGGAATTAATTTTCATTTGATCTTGTCCGTCTTTAGGAAATGGTGTGGCTGGAATTGTAATTCCTGAAAAAGAAGAGAAGGTTATTGCAATCAAGAAGGGTGATGCAATTGCTCTTCCATTTGGTGTTATTACTTGGTGGTATAACAAAGTGGACACTGAGCTGGTTGTTCTTTTATTGGGTGATACCTCAAAAGCCCACAAAACTGGTCAATTCACTGATTTCTTTTTGACTGGTTCCAATGGCATCTTCACTGGCTTCTCGACTGAGTTTGTGAGCCGAGCATGGGACTTGGATGAAAACACTGTCAAATCCCTTGTTGGGAATCAAACGGGAAAAGGAATCATCAAGCTTGATGCAAATGCCAAGATTCCTGAGCCCAAAAAGGAGCACAGAGAGGGTATGGCTCTGAATTGTTTGGAAGCTCCACTAGATGTTGACATTAAGAATGGTGGAAGGGTTGTGGTGTTGAATACCAAGAATCTTCCTCTTGTTGGTGAGGTTGGACTTGGTGCTGATCTTGTTAGGTTGGATGGAAAAGCCATGTGTTCTCCTGGTTTCTCCTGCGATTCAGCACTCCAGGTCACTTACATTGTTAGGGGTAGTGGCCGTGCTCAAATTGTCGGGGTTGATGGCAAAAGGGTCCTGGAGACAACTGTCAAGGCTGGTAATCTGTTCATAGTTCCAAGGTTCTTTGTTGTTTCAAAGATTGCAGACCCAGATGGCCTGGAGTGGTTCTCTATCATCACCACTCCCAAGTAAGTCTTTCTTAGATTTTATCACTTATTGCATCACATAATCATCGTATGCTGCTTGCTGATTGTTCGTTCTAATGCGGTTGATTGTTGTTGTTTTGCATGGAACTGGCAGTCCTATATTCACACATTTGGCTGGAAGTATTGGAGCGTGGAAGGCTTTATCTCCCGGAGTTCTGGAGGCAGCGTTCAATGTTCCTTCGGATATAGAGAAGCAATTCAGGGCTAAGAGGAGTGCCGAAGCCATTTTCTTTCCCCCACCGAACTAGGCCAGCTGCCAACTCCCTTCCTTCTCATTAAGCAACAATAAAAAGTTTCAGTTTCAACTAGAAATTAAACTCAATTGCGCCATGTTTTCACCTGTTATATAATGGAATTTCGCTCCTTTCCTTTATATTATGATTTTTTTTTTCCAATTTTAGATAAAGCTGCAAATTTAATATGACATCGATGCAAGTATGAATTTACAACTTTGCCCTTCTCACTTCGTTTTGGGTCAAAGTGTTTGTATTCAACTCGATACTAGAGTTAGAGTTCAAATCGGGGAATATTAAAAAATAAAAAATAATAATGAATTGAATTTATTGATAAAGTCTATTAAATAAAGGCTATACCATAATCATGTAAAAAAATTTTAAAATGAGTATATATTTATTAATTAATAAAATAAAATCGTACGGAATGTTAAACGCCCTTCATGCATAAACCGTGAAACTCGTTAATCTTACGGGCGCGCGATAAGACACAGTGAGGCTTCATCACATTGAAGTAAAACCCCAAGACCTCCTCTAGTCTTTTCACACAAACACAGTCGAAGATAGAGCGAAAATGGCGCCATTGAGGTCACTGGAAATAGAATATCCTATAATTGACTCTTAAACTTCCGAAACTTTTGGCGCTTCTCACGACATTTTCTCAGGTTCGTTTCTCTGCATTTTTTTTTCTTTGAAAAATTTCTTGTTGAGGCTTCATATCTGTTTAGCTGTTGAGTAAATGAGGCTACATAATGGAATTCAAAATTGGCTGGGGAAATCTTTTATTGCTCCGATCAAATTTACTCAGAATTGGAGCTCCCCACACCCACCCCCCCACCCCTAATGGTAGTCGTATTTAGAAGCTTCGCGGATTTTAGGCTTTGATTTAAGGTGATCTTTTCGTTGTTGTGTTTTACTGTTTGGCTGCTGAGGCACTGCCGGGAAAATTATGGAAATGTTTTGAAAATTCGGTTTTGTTTGTTTTGACCAAATTATACAATTTACGTAGACACTAGCTGAGCCTATTCAACTTCACGTTTTAACTTCAATCTTTGTACACAGATACACACAAATCCTGTTGAATTTATTTTTCTTGGTTGTGTGCAGTGGAAGATTTTGTCCTTCATGATCTCTATAGTTGGCCGCATATGCGAAGCAAGAGCCTACATCAGAGAGATTGAAAGAGGTTGGCTTTCAGTCGAGTTCACTTAGTATAAACTACACATCATCGTTTAGTTCTATAGAATGGTTCTAACGTGTTCTTTTAACGAATTCTCATATTTTAACTCTGTAAAATGGTTCTAGTGTGTTCTTTTAACAAATTCCAAGTTTTGAAATTAGGGAATCACTCAAGTCCTTGCTATCATATATAATCAGCATCAACCATGGCTGAATGATATGGAGTCGTTGGAAGATGCTCTGCAGAATAAACATCAACTGGGTTTAAAGGGTATCTTGTGCTAGAATATTCACTCTGTCACTCTCTTGTAGATAAATTTGAGGGTCTGAAGGTATCTGATACTAAATATTAATGAGCGTTTGTATGCATCAGGGTAGATTTGCTTCTTCAAGGTGGGTTGCGTGAGGGACTGTTGACAGAATTAGTAGGGCCATCCTCTTCTGGTAAAAGACAAGTAGAAACTTCTGTCATTTTTGGTTGCAATGTCTGGTGTGATGGTAAACATTTTGGCTACAAACCATTGTCTGGTTTGAGCTTTGTGAATGGTCATGTAGTTCAACAATGCTTAAGGTTAGGACTGTGTTGGTCCAGATCATCTGTCCCAACTCCCAAGACCTTCTTTGGCAGGCCAACACTGTGAAATGGGCTTTCTTAATAGAATTCACTCGAGAATAAGCCCAAGAGTGATGCTGACAGACTGACACTGTGATACAATCATGACTTGTTTGTTTCATATTATCATCATTTCTTTTGTTCTATTGTCAGGTGTTTATTTATCTTATTTTCTTTTCTTAAAACTGATTTAAGTCATTCTTCAGATTTGCCTTCAAACTGCTGCTAATGTTGCTGTAAAGCATGTGGGTCATGTTTTATATTTTGACACAGGAAACTCTTTTTCTCCCCAACACATTGCACACTTTCTTTGGCAAAGCTCTGGCTCTGCCTTTTATTTGGTCAACCACTTTACTCTTTTTATTGTTAACAATTATTTTCTTATGCTTGTAACTCCTCTCTACTCTTTTACTTCTTTATTACTGTTGTAGGCTAAAGACAAAAATCTTTAAAAAAGCAATGAGAAGCATTGTATGTCACTCAGTGTTTGAAATCTTTGCAATGTTTGATGTGCTATGTCAGCTTGAGTTTGAATTGAGATCTCAGGTTTCAATCTATGAACGAATCCAATCAAGTGCTTTTGGATGAATTTGTTTCTAATATTATTGAATAGATGATCAATATTCAGGCGGACAGAGGAGGTTACCCAGTGCAATTGCTTAAAATTGATTCAATCTTATCATTGATTACCCCAGTCCTTGGCAATGGTTCACATGGTATAGATCCTTGTATGTACATCACTGTTTCTTGGTGCATCATTATAATGGCATGCACTAGCTCTTTCCATTAGTTGAACATATAGGAAAATGTTTCTTAATTTTAGCTATTTCTAGAAATGTGCTGATCTTTTTGACTTGCGACTGCATTATGCCATCTGCAACTAATATGCATGTGAAAATTAATGGGTACAGGACATGCTTTGATGATATCTGCTGGATTTTTGCTGAAGAAGTTAGCACATGAGTATAACATTGCAGTACTGGTAAAATTTCCAGTTGAAATAGCAAAGATATTTTCCTTAACAGCTGACAATCCTTTGCTTCCTGATTGTTTTCATTAAAGCCTTGATTCACCCAATTTTCCTTCAATCTTGTAAGTCTTGTGTTATATGATCCAATTTTTGTTGATGAAGCTGGATGAATGTACTTTTAAGTACAAAATATTTTGTCCGAGAAGTTCTGTTTGACAAGTTGCGAAGGCTCTTGTACATTCGTTCAGAGAGTCTACATCTGCTTTGATGACTAGTAAATTTTCAGCAAATGGTTACTTTGGATGCTAAAATCTAGGTTGAGACAGTTTAGGAATTGATTACAGCTTGTAATGCAATGTGCTGTCCCTAATTGAAATTAGACTTCTATAAAAAAGTTAAGATTAGCCTATTTTTGCATTCCATTCCAGATTTTTGTTCCTCTTACAGTAAAATTGGGATTGGGATAGTTTTATGAATGTAAAAATGACAAGGTTAATTTAAGTAGCAATGTTTTTCGAGCAATAATTTAGCCACACATTAGTGTTCCAGCTCTTGGTGAGAGTTGGAAGAGCGTCCCACATGTGAGGCTGTTGCTCTCCCAAAACCATGGGAGCAACATTTGCAATCTTTCCATTCAAAAATACCCATCCATTGTATGTACCTTTATCCTACGTTTTCCTTGTTAATTTAATATTATTATTGTGATTCCTAATAGATTAAGGCTTCTATAAATTTGTCAACCATTAGTCCTTCAATTCTTTCCTCCCCTCTTTCTCCTGCATTATCTTTTTCCATTTCCTGATGCTGATTTCCTAAGAAACTTATTAAGCATTGTAAATTTTTAATTTATTGATTTTCCCTTTTCAGGCTTCTGATAAAGCTGCAAAGTTTGTGATTTTTGAGTTATGGCAAATTACACAGTTTATTTGAACTGTGACTAAGTCAAAAAGTGAGATAGTGTTGTATAACTCTGCTCTTTTGCATAATATTAAAGCTACTAGGAACATTGGAAAATGAATCGGGGTATTATTTGGGATCGTTGTGTTTCTACTTATCTTTGAAAGCACAATATCTAAACTGCTGGGTCAACATTCACCCACCCATTTTCACTGGGCTGTTACTGTTTACCAATTAATATTTGCCCTCTCACTTGTGTTTACTATTTAGTGATTTTATCCCATAGCAACTGTGGGTTAAAGACCAAAATATACCTATCCCAAATATACCCATAGACTGGAATATATTTATTTTTGTTTAAAGTCTGGGGATCATATTTGATGTTAGAGTATTATCAACCTGTCAGCTAATGCTGTTATACTTCCAGATATATCTGATACCTCACTGTAATGTGACATTTGTTGAAGAAAAGAAATTTAATTGTAGGTGTTGAAGTAAAGTCAGCTCATTAAACCATGGCTGGTTTTTGAAGGTACTTAACATGTAAATTTAACAAATTTTCGGTCATGGACATGGTATGCTATTGAATCATTGATGCTGCTTTTAAAGTACTCCTTTGGCAATTTCATGGCATATAACAATCTTTTCATCTATAGTTAGTCTTTTGTCTGTGCATGCAATACAAATAATATGTTTACGGCAACAAGCCTTCTCTATTGCTATGCTCTTCCTCATTTTGAAATTATTTAAGACACAAGTTGTCCATCGTAGTCATGGAGGTTGGGAATCCAGCTGATAAATGAATTAAGGATGAGATAACAGAGGAATCAGATTTGTGGAAGCTTTAGCAGTTTTTAAAGGGGATCAAACTGGTGGAGCTCTGATCTTTTTACCTTTGCTGGTAGAAACAGAATCGGACTCTCAAAATGTCATCAACTTGATGAATGAAATGTTTAACAGTCTTGAGATGGGATGGCTTATTTCCGGAATTAGAGATTTATCCAGCGATGGAAAGTCCTTTTGTTTTTAAGTTTGTTTATGGTGATTATAATTACGTTGCACCTGAACTTGTCTAAGCCTAAAATGAACATAAAATTCACAAGTTATATATACAAGGGCATCAGGTAACCTCAGTTTTAGAATGGTAGTATTTACAGTTTCACGAAATATTGTGTAGGATATTTTTAAGTAAACCCGAAATAAGGAAGGGAAAGACCATAAGCATCATCCTCTTTTTGCTCTCTACTGGTTTTCATGATCAGCGCGGAACTAGAAAGAAGATCATTTCCCTTGCTATTTCCATGATCCATTAAAGATCAAAAGCCATCAACCGAACAAAATCTCTCCTTTACCAACGCATCAACCGCGTACCCTCTCAACGAAAGCACACTTCCAGTCGCAGGAAACCGAAAATCAAAACAAAACGTAGAAATCAACTGCCTTGCAATCACAAAACCACTCGAAAGCCACGAAACCCCATGCCGTTTTGTGGCTGATCTGAAACAAATACCTGAAGCAGATGCGGCGTTATCCTTCTTTCACCAGTACCATCAAATGGGCTCCAAACATTATTATCCTTCTTACGTTTCTCTTATCTACGAGCTAGCCCGTGCTCGCGATTTTGACGCTGCTGAGACATATTTTTTGTTACTTTCAAGATTACAATATTCGGTGCAAAGAAAGCCCTTTTCATTGCTTTGATTCAACATTATGGAAAAGTTCATTTAGTTGATAAGGCCATTGAGCTTTTCCATAGAATAACTTCTTTTGAATGTGTCCTTCCGTTAAGTCTTTGAATTCACTACCTACTATTAAGGATATGGCAGAAAGAAATAATAGAAAAAGAGCTCCAGTATAAAGATCCTCATTAGTGCGTAAACCGATCGTATACCACCACAGCAGCAGCAGGAAATGCTATTCGAGCAGTAGCAGATCAAGGTATGCAACGAGCAGAAGTCATGATAAAGGGTCCTGGTCTCGGAAGAGATGCAGCATTACGAGCTATTCGTAGAAGTGGTATACTTTTAAGTTTCGTACGGGATGTAACCCCTATGCCCCATAATGGTAATTGTCATTGATCAAGAAGGAAATCCAAAAGGAACTCGAGTTTTGATCCTCATCAAAGTCTGCATTGAATCCCTTTTAAACGATAACCTTAGTTTACTAGAGACATTGACATATTCATATTCTACCTTTTTAGCTCGGCGGAAACCTAGGCTACACGTTCTTGTGAAAACCTATATATGGTGTTGGATGCAAGCCGAAGGTCGGTGAGAAATATTACTACTGGAAAAACTTTTTTCAACTTTTCATTAAGCTGGAAACATGAATTACATTTTTTTTTTCTCTCACTCTCTCTATTTTGCAACTACACCTACTTCATATTTAAACACAATAAACATTTATTACGTTAGATAACCAAAGAGATATTTTTAGATTCCTAAGAGACATACTTAATACTACTTGTTGAAGAAGACTTTACTTCTATCAAAGCTTCTGCATTAATTTCTGCCCTCATTTCGAAGATTGCAAATTACTTTCCAACATATAGGCCATGTATTGGTAGTGAAAATTTAGTTGGTAACCCTCGGGGAAAACCCGTGTAGTGGTAGTGAGGAATTCACTTCCTCTAATAGTTATATGGAAATTTTCCTGCAAAAAGTTCATAATCATGCAAGTACTTGTTATGGATACAAGCCCTTGGTCCTCGAGAGGTGGTGGATGTAATTAGATGATTAGTACTTGGACTTGAATAGTTTACAAGAGCCTTTTTTAGTAGTCAGTACTCACTGCCTACTAATTGGCCAAGCATAAGGTTAATCGTTCTGAGCTCCAAGGCAGTGATTTTGGGACCATACAAGATACAACATCTCATCCGGTATCCTAGATCCCAAACTTGCTGATTATTATGCCATGCTGTCCTATTGTACAACATATCTGAAAAACTAGGCATTTTATTTTAAGTTCTAACCAACTGACCAACAGAGGGAAACGCATCTACCCACTCCATTTCATCAACTCCATCTCATATTTCCAACTCCAACACCAACTCCAACTTGAACTCTAGCCTTCTATTCACACTGTATATACACAGCTGAACTATCTAAATTCATCATCACCACTCCAGAAAACGGTCTCAAATTTTCAGATAATCTTATAGCATCACAGTCTCGTGGCAAACCACAAGTCTATCACTATTCCACCGAAGCCTCTATTTTGCTTACTCCTCTTATCACTCAGAATAACCTGCGGTTCCTCAGCTCGAATCCTTGATGAGGATGAAACACATGCTTCCACCGCTGTACCGGGAAAGCCAGTTCAGTTGTAACACCGGCTGCCCCATCTGCAGCCACCAGTTACCATCCTCTGGTTTTCTTCGCGCATGACATACTCGCTGGCCCAAACCCTTCAGCTATGGCTGTGACCAGAGTTGTCGCCAACCCTGCAGCCACTGGTCGATTCCCCTTTTTCAAGCCCAATGGTGCAAACCTCGCATTAGATAATGGTGTTCCTTTCCATACTGGCCTTAGTGGAAACACAGTGGTGTGATACGAAAGAGTGGGAACAACAACAACTTCATCAACGGTGGATATGGGATCCCGGTCCTGAATGGAGGTCAGCTCTCTACCCTTCAAAAGCTTATGTTTGGGACATTGACTGTGATTGATGATGAACTAACTGAGGATCGTGAGCTAGGATCTGGTTTGGTTGGTAAGGCACAAGGGTTTTATGCGGCATGTTCTGAAGATGGGACCAGCCAAACCATGGCTTTCACAGCCATGTTTACAAGCGGTAGTTATGCTGATAGTATCAGCATTTTTGGTGTTCACATAACAGTTATCTCAGAATCTCAGCTTGCAATCATGGGTGGCACTGGTAAGTGTGTCAATGCTAAGGGCTATGCTACTATTAAGACCTTTCCAGCTACCAACCAGCATACTACTGAAGGAGTTGAGAAGCTGCTGCAGTTTACCGTATATGTTACGTACTAGTTACTAGCTACTAATTGTTTTATGTATTCTAAGAACTCTGCATAAGAAATTTCGATACTATATGTCTTGTGCCTGTCAAAATTGTCTCGATATCAAATGCAAAAGTTTCCTCCACGATAAATAAATTCCCTGTTAAAAGAATTTCACATTCTCACAAGACTACCTTAGTACCACAAGCTGCCACAGTTTATTTGCTGCTATAAGTTTATTGGCGATGAAGTAAATTAGAAAAACATCCAGAGCCAAACATATTTCCGTAGAGCTAGATGAACATTGAACAGTGTTGAAGCTTAGTGAAAAATCAAATTAACAAACACCCGAACCTTATTCACAAGTTCATAGCAACTTGTTTCAGCATAAAAATAGGAAGTCTTCAGGTCCGCTATCCTCTTTCTTAAACCTAAGCAAGACTGTAAGAGTTTTACTTTAAATTGGTTCCTGATATTACTCACATACTGCCGAAACTAATTTTAGAAATACTTTTATGTGCTTGAGCAGGTTAAATATGTTTCACTACTATTGTTGCATGCTTCAAAGTTTGTTTCCAGTTACTTATATTTTGAAGAAGAATGAAGCTCATATTGACCTGTGTACGGTAGCAATTGCAAAAGGAGCTTCAGTATTTAAACATGCAGTTTCTCTACTGACCACGAAAAACCATCTCAGACTACTCGCTCAAAACATTATGATTTCAAGGTGATTCTTGGAACTTAAACAATAGTGACTGGCTTCCTCTTTTCTTCTCCGAACTTTCATAATTCTGTTAATCTATTTTATGTTATTTTTCCAGATATTGCATGCCACCTAAGAGTTATGTGAGGACCCCAAGTTATGTAACCAGAAGAGCTAAAACTGCCAGCCAAGAAAAAAGTAGTATTTGATTCCAGCAGGTTATTGGCACTGTAGGTCATTACCTGCAAACAGAGCAAAAGCAACTTGAAGATAATGTGTTATGCATACCAAAGGAAAAGGGAATTGCCAATCTGACAAAATTGTTTTCAAGGTAAAATCCAGTTGTCTGTAGTACTGAACTCTGGTCACATAAGTCTGTAAATCTGAATATTTATCATTGAAAAGGAAAATGTTCTAGTAAATAATAACAGCCATATACATAATCAAAGCATAAATCTGAACTAAAAATTTCGATATTCTATATAAAATGGAGTTTTCATTCAATCAAAGAGACTTACAATATATAAAGTTCAAAACAGAAAACTTCCAAGCAAATTAGAAGCATAACAAATAGGTGACTATTGAGTGAGGTAGACACTAATCCGAAAAACTGTTTCTATACCATCAGTCGTATGCTGACTGGTGAGGTGGAGTGTCTCAATGGTCGCATACCCTTGTGCATTCTCATACTTCCCAGTTCCTCCAACTATAGCAATCTGTGACTCATGTATAGCCGTCCGGTGCACCCCAAAGAAATTGATTGTATCCTCTTCATGGTCACCAAATATTGCAGAGAAAGCCATGGTTTGGCTACTGCCATCCAGTGAGCTAGCCAAATGAAATCCCTGTGCTTTCCCAATAACAGAAGCGCCTAACTCATGCCCTTCTGTTAATTCATCATCAATAACAGTTATTGTCCCAAACATTAACTTTTGCAGTGCAGCTCCTTGTGGGAGCTGGCCAGCAGTGACAAACGGGAGTCTGTTGCCCTTGGCGACAGCGTTGTTATTGCCATTGTTGCTAACAATGGTGCTAGCGGTTGCACCATTTACCCCACCTAGAAATGGGAGGTTGTTGTTTACAATCCCGTTGTTAATATTGATGCCATTGTTAGCAGTGATCAGGGGGATCCCGCCGCTAGGCGGGAAGACTCTGCTATTAGGTTTGGAGAAAGGTAGACCATTGATTTGGGTATTGGCTATGATCCCAGCTACAACTCTTTCAGAGGGAACTGTTCCACCGAGAATGTCATGCATGAAGAATGTAAATGGGGGCTGTGCCACAGGGGAACTAGTAGTGGCAGTTTGGGAACTAGAGGGGGTTGATGTCGTGGCAGCAGGTCCCACCGCTTGTGCCACATCATCTACAGGTGGAGGAGTGTCACCATCCTCAGTCAGAATTCTTGCTGCAACGGCAGATCTTAGAGCGATGGCTAGCAGCAAGAGGTGAAGCATGGCCTTGAGTGATTTGAGTGAGAGCTTTTTGGCCATTTTGGATGTGTGAAGAGGAAATCTGATTGAATGAAAGGAACGTATGAAGATTGTTGTTAACTTCGTGGTGTATATATAATTAAGGGGGTGAGTTCATATCCAAATATTGGAGCAGATGATATTGGAGTTGTTGCATGCATATAGATATAGGTTTGGTTGAAAAACTTGGAGCTCCTACGACTTCTACCCATAGGTAGAATAGTTGCTACTCTCAACTTGACAGATTATTTATAATTTATAAAAAGATAAAATACCAGATTAGGCTAACGGGACTTTCTATGGAGTGAATGTACTAATACTGATAGAGTTCATTCAAATTGTGAACTTCTTTTTTTGTCGCATGGACTCCCGAATACATTGGCTTTCATATCGATTTTGTTTCCACGGTCGTCGATACATTAATGTCTTGGAATTTGCTTCCCCTTGCCTCTATCCTCCCCCCATGTCCAGTAGTTTTGCATTCTTTAAAGCTGGTTTCGCTCTGTTGGACAAAGGGTGGGTGCAGGAAGTTTACGGTTAGGTTCAGAGGGTGCGTTGACTAATAAGGAGGGTGTATTTCGGTTTAGGTTTCATGCTTCCAGAAGAAGTCCTTCACCTCACCCAAGATTTTATGGATGATGCTAAACGAACCACACTCATATTCCGATTACACACCCCGTTTTGGAGAAGGTAAATAATTCTTTAATTGCATTTACATGGTGCTCAGAGCCTTTGGGTTTTGTCTAATCAATGTAGTCACGTACTGGAGATAAAAAAAACAGAGACGACAGATTCGGTTCTGCATGTCGATAAACAGTGAATAATTTCAACCACTCTCCCCCTTCTAGCTTTTAGAAATTTGTCGGAATATGTGATAACTAAAACATGCAAAAATTTCAACGTCTCATGACATTAAAATATGTTTTCATATCCGAAAAAGGAGGGAAACAACACAAATGAGTTTCCTGCAATGATATGAGTAACAATTTCGAGCATTGCCCCCTTCCTCTCAACAACATGTCGCCTTTCATTTTCCAAGTTTTTCCCTGCCTTGTTTGGTTTATAGTATTCATAAGTGTATTATTCGATATTAATATATTTATTTTTTTAATTTTTACGTTAATTATTATAAAATTTATATTCGCATTTTAAAATTTCATGCATGTATTTTAAAATTTGTATTCTTTATCAAATTTTTTATATTAATCATTTTAATTTTATATTTTATATCTTAAATTTTATCGGATATCTATTTTAAATTTTAAATTATTCATTTTCATGTTTAAAAGTGTAACATCTATAAAATATGTTATAATTAAATCCAATTTATAGATATTATATATAAATATGATGCTATTCTTTTGTGTATCTTAATTTTTTAAATTAAAACAAATTTGGACATATTTTATATAACAACAAAAGATTTATATAATACAAAATGATAAGAAAATGAAACACATCAAGATACATATAACACACACACACACACACACACATATATATATATATATATATATATATATATTTTTTCCCCTTCCCTTCCTCTCAACGTGTCGCCTTCCATTCTCAACTTTTTTTTTTTCCTGCCTTGTTTGATTTATAGGATTTCAAGCACAATATATTTGATATAAGATATATTTAATTTTTTAATTTTATATTAATTATTTTAAAATTTATGTATATTTTAAATTTTGGCTTCGTGCTATAAATTTTATATTATTTGTTTCATATTTTATTTTAAAGAGTATGATATATATGATATATATTGTCTAATTAAATTTAGTTTATAAATATTATATATGAATATAAATTTTTTTTCTATATCTTAATTTTTTAAATTAAAGTAAATTTGAACATATTTCATATAACAACGCAAAGATATATGTATAATATAATTGATAAGAAAATGAAACATGAACTAAATTAATTCCTCAATATTCATAGAAAATGATGCCATTCATGCCTTAAAACCTTTCCGACTAAAGGAAAAAATTTTAGAAGAGACGATTTTATTATATTAATATAGGTAATATAATAAAATTAATAAATACATAAAAATATTTATTTATTAATTAATTATAAATAAATAATTAAAAATAAAATTTACTTTTAATTATTATAATAAAAAATATTTATAAAATCATTCCATTCCATTCATTCCATTCAATGTAATCCTATTATCTAATACTTTGTCCAACTGAAAATAAGATGAATTCAGATATAGCCAATCACCATAGAAGGATGTTGCGCCGCCCGAAAACACCAAAATTATAAAATAATCTTCCGATAAGTGGACCCTTTCAATCTTGACTGCTCTTTTCTTTCCAGCCGGCCAACATTTCTAGTCAAATAAAACCAAACATCACGACGAAAGAATTAAATAATTTTTGGTCGAGGTTTGGTATTTTGCTTCCTCCTTCACCTACTCGTGTTCATAATCCAATTCCCTTTGGTTTCATTTGCTTTTTCTTCAATATTTCTTCTTAATAATCTCATAATCGGTAGTTGGTAGCTGGAGATACTCATAAAGCTTACAAGAAAGAAAAACAATGACATGGAAACTTGCCCCCACAATTGGTAAATTTTTGAAACGGACTGACCACCAGAAGTGTAGCCAGCTTTCATCATTTGATTTAGTTTGTGGAGAAGGCACGTTCACGCAATGCCATCAACATTACTTCAAGACCTTGGATGGTTCAATTTGGATGTCAATGTTCAAAATCATATTTAATTATAAGTAGTCATCTTATGCTTTACAGGGTCGTTTTGTTTTATCAATTTGAAGGGGGCTAATAACCATTGGTTCTGCACTTAATTTGACCGAGTGATGTATATTGACCGAATATATATGATGATCTCCAGATTCTTTTGGAACAAAAAGGGAGTTCTTAAAATTCTGACCTTACAAAAGGAACAAATGAACCACCCTCACCATACTGATCGTGGGGTCATCCAGAAGACAAGAGAAAAAGAAAGAAAAGCAAAAGTTCATTGCCTGATGTCTGTGTCCAATTTCCATACCAAAACTCAAAATTTTCCTACACTTGGGTGCCGACCATTGACACCGCAAGTCTCCTTCAGTCTCCACGGGCTATCATTATCACAATAACATGAAATTGCTAAGAATAATAATTTTAAAATTTAAAGAGAATTCAATTGGCATATGTGTATGATGACGAGGGATTGACTAATTAACGTATAAATTTGTGTTAAATAATACTGATGGTACAATTCTTCTTAATTGATTCTTGCGAGAAGTAGTAAACAAGAAGGGTATTCAGAGATGCCAGCCTATTTAGCAGGATTTTAATTATAAAGAAATAGGGATCGAAGAACCATTTAGAAATCAAAAGGAATCATTGATTGTTCCAAGAAATATGATGATGATGATGATGATGATGATGATCACAAATAAACAATAAACAACAGATATTGAGATTCCATTTCCAGAAAACAGTTTATATTTACATAACATATCAAACATGCTTGCTTGTTTAAGTATCTAAGCGTATAAAACACAACGGTAGTCCCCGCAGACACTTAAAAACTAGTCCATTAAAGAAATTATTACAGAACATTAAGAAAGAAAGGATAAAAAAAACCATGGTTTTAATTTGTCAGTAACTCGTGTTTGACGACAGATGAAGATGGTGTTGGCGATGATGATGTTGAAGATGGCCAAAACTGAGCGCTCTTCACTCTGGACACACTTGCAAGCACATCTAAAGGGGTCACGTCTCCGATGATTGTCACCTTCTTTGTCTCCAAATCTATACTGTATGATTTCACACCTGCACAAGTATGCAAAAATCATATCCTTAAACTACTGTATTACATTATCTAAAAATACTAAATAAGTGAATAATCGGTTCAACTAATAAGGGTTCAAGCCATTAAAGTTTGAATACTTTGCTGCAAACGGATGTCATATGTCACCCCCTGCATATACAAATATTTAAACTTCTAATATATCTCTCACCTTTCATTTTTGATATATGCTTTCTCACTTTTCCTTCACAGCCCTTGCAATGGATTGACACCCTCAAAACCACTACCTGAAATCGCAAATATTGTTATTATTTGTTAGAACAGCAGCAGGGTGAGAAAGCCCTCAATCTCAAAAACTAAAATAAGGTAAAAACATTTGGTGGGAGAAAGAAAGATGAAACAAACCTGATCACGCGACCTGGTAGAAGGAGACTTTGAAGCAGGAGAATCATTTGAGCTTACATCCCTAAGCTTTTCACTTCCAATGCGAACCAATGCCGAGGCATGATGATCAGACTCTGATATCCGATCGATAAAGGGTCTGTCGCTAAGAAGATATCTAGATGAACCAGGAGGGCTACTCATATCAGTTATGTCGGCAGAGCTTTTGCTACGTAAATCACTTTGCTTGGCTGTTCTCTTTCTACTCTTTCCATGATCATAAGGCTTAGGAAGTATGGGCAGTTGTGACGAACAGGGTGCATATGGTTTAGGGTTATGCCGACGATCAACAGGCCTATGCTGCCCCCGGCGGACCATCGAGCGGTGGTCTATGCTGGAGCATATGGCTGTGGAAGCAGGAGAAGCACAGAAAATATCCATTCTTTTCATGTTTGGAAGAAGATAGGGAAATTCTAACGAAGCAATATGACTAATGAATACGCAGCTTTAATTGTTCTAAAAGAACAAAGAGAGAGCAGTGCAGAAAGACCTTCCAAATGAGGCCAGCTAATCTCCTTTTAAAGCTCCTGGATGAGACTTGAGAGAGAGAATAAGAGAAAAGTAGCAGCTAGCGAGGACCCACAGCAAGTTCTTAATAATTACACCTTGTATAATGTGTGATTAATCTGGAATGTGGACCTCTGATTAACTCTTAAATATTTATTTTTTTAATTATAATTATAATAGGATTAACAAGTTGTATTAAAACTTTTATGTGACATGAATATTGAATACTACCACCAGGTGTCGGACCATTAGCCAAGGTTGCGAAAGTAAGTAGCCACATCTCTCATTATTAAGACATAATTGTGTTAATCAATGTTCATAGGCATATAAATATATATTTATATATATATACATAGACAATAGATAGACATGACATTTACTCTTAGTCTTCTTTAGTCTCTCGAACTCTATTTCATAATCATGATCCTGTCATTCTAGTATCATCGAATTAAGGAAGTGTTATTTTAGATTAATGATGTACTATAATCTTACTCTGTCCGATAGAGAAGGGAAGAAAGAGATTGAGCTGGGGCTTGTTAATTTGAAAAGCTAAAACTTAATATTTATTTTAAATTTTAAATTATTAATTAATGTGACAAATCTCATTTATGATATATATATATATATATATTATTTTGTCACCGTAAAATAAATTTTTTTAATTAAATTGTAGCTCATTTCAAATTAATGAACTTATTTTTTATCTATAATTAAAAATAACTAAAATATCTATCTTTCAATAATGAATATATATTCACATAGCATTAGTTGATGCATGTATATTTTAACACTCGATTAAGATTTATAAATTATGTATTAGTAAAAAATTTATAATAAAAAGTTAAAATTTAAAATGATTAATGTAAAATTTAAAAAAAAAAATAATATAAAAATTTAAATATAAAATATGAATATAAAATTTAAAAAAATTAACACAAAATTTAAAAATATTAAATGTATCTTGTAGACTAACTTTATATTCCACTTTATTTGACAAATTAAAAGGCTGCATAGCAAATAATAATCATAGTTAACATTTACACAATTTTACCACACATACAAATTTTAATGGATTTAGATCGGATTGACCTAAATTTCAATTAAATTTGGGCTAAGTTAATATTGTGTGTGTGTGTGTGTGTGTGGGTATTGAATCATACAATATATGAATATGATTTTAGAGACCTTTTGGAGGTGTTGCTCCCAAGCATCCAGCAGAATTGCGCGTCTCTTTGCACTCCGACGAGTTCATTGAAGAATTCGACCCCATGCACGTACCCTTATATACTATCTCGGTTACTAAATATAGGTCATAAAGTTATCGCACATGTTAACTTAAGTAGATTTGGCAGTGAATACAACTCTGTGCCATATAATTTTCATAAGAATAATCATGATTTTTGTATTCACATTACGAAATGAATTGAAACAAAACTTCAATGACAAGTGCATTTTTATCGTGCATTTCTCGATGGAAACCTCGTGAGAGAAACTTAAAACTTTTGCTTGTCATAAGAAAGATGGAGATAAAAAGAGGAGGAATTCAATATCGTTTTCAATTGATTTTGCAAAAAGTAAACAAGATTTCATAATGATGGATTTTGCCACTACTGACCTGCAAACTCCAAATAATTAATCTTAATTTACCAGACTAGTATTTGTTTTAGAATTTGCTCGGAATAATGCCAACTTTATTGCTAGCATGATCTCGAAACAAATGGGTGTAATGATTAAACCTAGGAAATGGCCGAGGTGTGCTCCATGAGATGGGGTCCAATTCGTCCTAACATTTTTGGGTGGGTGTTGAATTTTGAAGCCACAAAGTACAACTACCATCAATTGCCCACTGATTAACATCGAATCTCTTAAATTTAAAGATTTTAAAATTTGTATTACAAATTTCGATTTTAAATTAATATTCATGAAGTGAACGATAGAATTATATTATAAATAATTTTGACATCAATCGGAGATCAATCCCACAATTATATGATTTTTGTGTAAGGTCGAGATTAATTGTTAAAGAAATTTACATCTCTTCGTACAGATTTCTCATGAAAGAGTTATTGATATTGTTCCATCATAGAAGACTAAATTCATATGGTGGTTCTACTTGTTTTTGTTTTCAATATTGAAGCTTAATTATCCTCCATCATTTGTGCATTTGTAGCTTTAGATCCCACCCCATGTCTTCTTTTCTCTTTTTCTTTCATGATACTTTCTTAGTTATCCATGATCCATGTTTCTTAAGACTTTATCCTAAACCAGCTTGGATTATTGTAATATCTCTATCTCGGATGGGTTGGTAACTCTGAGTGTGATTCAAACCATTTGTTTTATAATCACGCATTAAAGATATGCGGGGTTCTCGTTTCCCCGTCCTTATTTGTGTTTCGATGCTGTCTCACCGAGATGCAGCAAAAGAGTTCAGTTATATCTACTTTCTTCTTTCTCCTTTGATGAATGATTTACCACTTGTCAACTTTCACTACTGATGGCTTTAATTTGTTCATGCTACCTGTATTTATATCATTAGGATTCCCACATACTGCAAAGCACATGTAAATATGTGTTACAGTATTCGGCTAGTGTATGTCAATGTCATTCTTTTGTAAGAGATTGTTTTTACTTTGTGAACGAAAGATAACAGCTGAGCAGCATATAGTTGCATCAATCTCCACCGCTGTGAAAATTAGAAAGCATGTAAATGTTGCGTTGCATAAATTCAACGATTCAGGTTTGCCCATCAATTGTGTGCATGAGAATTCTAGGCAACAAACTTGTATAGACTACAATTTTATTTTAATGATACGTTGGGATACAGATAAATCAATGATATGGAAGGAGGAGGAAGCATCGACCATCGATGAGATAGCAGACAGGTTGATTTGTAAGATTTGAGTGTTGAGACCTTTTGCTTTTCCTAGCTAATTAAAGAGTAAAATAATGGCCATGGATGGTCCTTGATTCTGGTTAATTTGCCCCCAGTTCTTTTTCTTTTCGTTGTAGGGAGAGTTGAAGAAGAAGTTTGTTTGTCTTTCTGATGCCAAGATCCTGTGTCATCGCACTTTTCCAAATGCCGATGCATCGAGGGTTGAAGGAAGGAAGCATTGACTTATCTTATATTTGCTATCTAAACTAACTAGTTTGTCAAGTTCTAGTGGCAAATGGGAGCAACATAACCACGTCACTAAATGGACGGTGTTATAATTTTTTTTTTTTTTTGAAGCTCTACATATTTATAGATGAATTAGGGATATATCTAGAGTTAATATTGTAAAAAGAGGATTATAATCGTAATCACTTTTATTCTTGACTTAATTAAATATTAATAATAAATAATTTAAATTATATTTTAAAATTTTAATTTATACCGTAAAATATAAAATTATTTTATAAATTTTAATAACATACAATTTAAACTGTTTATTATTAATTTTTTAACATATTAATATTTTATCAAAAATTAAGAATAAAAAAAATTAAAAAAAAATTCTAATCTACTTAAAACACAGCGAAAAAATTTACACCTGTGTTTAAACTATTTGAACTCTCAATTGAAAAAAATATTTGCTTACAACACAAAAATTTAATAATTTAAGAGTCAAACAATACCACAATTTTGAAGAAAATATTACGCAACGGAATACTATTGCAGTTTGTTACGAATTGAAGAGAATTTTTCGTTTGTTTTCTAAAATATAATTTAAACTTGCAATGAAAATTTTAAATAAAAATCAGTTAATTGAGAAACTAAAAGTCGGTATTTGACATACTTTAAATATGTGCTTATTTACAATTGAATTAGCAAGGAAATAGAAAAATCAACTACTTACTGCTAACTTCTTTATTCTAAGTGAATACTAGTTCTTCCTTAGTTATTGTCCTAATTAGTTTAAATCATTTTTAAAATATGTATATTAAATTTTTATTTATTCCCCGTAAGAGTAAACAATTTTGGTCATCTCCATGACCACCCATGCAACTCTTTACAATAAGAGAGATTTTGCAGTTGATGCAAAAGCATAATATTAAAATCGTGAGACTCTTATTATATAATATAGGGGGTGATAAATAATTTTATCTAATTCGCAAAAAATGAAGTCTATACGAGTTTGCGATATGATACATATTGCCTAGTTCACATGGGCCTATATTTGAACTAGTTCAAGAGTTTATATGTGTTCTTTCAAAATTTAAAAATATAATTAATAAATCTGTGGGCTGGGCTCAGTCCGTAACGGACCTTTATCTTCCGACTTGGCCCGAAGCAAAGCTGGCCACAACTTCACTGTTCCAAGCCTCTTGCCCCTTTGCCATCTGAGTCTTGCAAGAGCTTTTAATTCATTACACCATCTGGCCAACAGATAGCCCAATTGGCAGAAGGATTCGGATACGGATCCAATGCTGAAAGTTTAAGTACAAAAGTTGGCCCAAAACAAGCCCATTGGGTTGATTTCCAAGAAACGACTGGGCCTCACTTTCTTCACCCGCGCGCAAACTCGGGTCGTGCGCCCCCTAATTAGGGTTTTGCTGGCAAACTGACATTAAAACCGCGCAACGGAGCTTGGGTTCATTTTCACTCTCAAACTCCTCTTCTTCTTCACACGGGAACAGAGTCGAAGAACCGGCAGCCATGGGTAAGAAACAGTAATCAACTCAATTACATTGCATAATATTTTGTTACGTTTCGAAGTTGTTAATTAATTTATTTCTTTATTGTTTTTGCTTGTGAATCTAAAAGCAAGAATCAAGGTTCACGAGCTAAGGAACAAGTCCAAAACCGAGTTATTGAGCCAGTTGAAAGATCTAAAAGCAGAGCTCTCTCTTCTTCGGGTCGCTAAAGTCACCGGTGGCGCACCGAACAAGCTTTCCAAGATGTAAACTTTACTTCACGTACTTGGATAAATATGTGAATGTGTAATAAATTTGTTATTTTGTTAATGGGTTTGGCTTTGTGATGCATTTGCAGTAAGGTAGTGAGGCTTTCGATTGCGCAGGTGTTGACAGTGATATCACAGAAACAGAAGGCCGCTTTGAGAGAAGCTTACAAGAAGAAGAAGTTGTTGCCACTAGATCTTCGCCCCAAGAAGACCAGAGCAATTCGTAGGCGCCTCACCAAGCACCAGGTACTTACTTTTGTTTTTCATGTAGTTAATGAAAAGGATGAATGGCCTAAAAAATTGAGATTGATTTTTCATATTTTTGGTTGACATTAAAATATCAAATTTAAGAAGATATTTATTGTTTCAATTATGCCCAAAACCAAAATTAAGAGCTAGAAAAGAGGAACTTCAACAGTGAAATCCATGGTAGAGCTTCTGCTTAAGTGGTGAAGTCGGGATTGGTTCAAGCATTCAGATAGTCGTAGGTTTAAATCTTGTCGGGGAAGTAGGGAGGTGGGCTACTAGATGTAAGCAAATTTGCTGTTGTTTTGTTGTATAATATCTGCTGGTTTGGCTGAGACTTGGCAAGTTTAGTATTTTAGGGGTGGGTTAATCATGTTCTTGATATCTATATTCAGTATTCGTTCATATATAAAGTAATATTAACATATATATATACATATTATATGAATGGGTAAATGATGAAGAATGCTATTATTCAGTTCTGTGTTCTCCCCAAGGGACTGGAACAAAATAAATATTATATATGCATATATGCACATATATTTCCATTAATGTGTTAGGTTTCTCTTCCTTTTGATGGGTTTTTTTATTGTTTCCCCATTGATGTGATTCATGCTCATTTTTTAATTCTATCAACTCATGTTAAATTGTTCTTTTGTGTAGGCATCTTTGAAGACAGAACGTGAGAAGAAGAAGGAAATGTACTTTCCACTGAGGAAGTATGCCATTAAGGTGTAAGAAAATTGAAATAGGAAGGAGACATTGATGTTAAACTCGTCAAATGCTATCACAAGGATATTGTTTATGACTTTTGTGCTGTTGAATTTTAAATTTTGTTTTCCTTCTAAATATTTTGTGTTACTAGTATGGGTTTGGAGCCTAAATGAGTACTCGCTTTCATTCTACAAAGTTTAAGGTTTCCTGCTTTACAGCTTTCTGAGCCGTTTTGGGTAATTGATTACACAGTACATACCCTTGTTTTGTTGTATCATCCCAACTGTGCCAGTAATAACCAGCTAGTCGAGCTGTTTCGTTTCTATGATCATTTGTGCCAAGTAACTGAACTGATCGATAAGTAATTCTTGTCCATGGGTATTTTAAGATGCTCAAATGGAGTTATCTTATGGCAAATAACTTGAATTTTGTAAGATAGGGTTAAGTATTTGAAGGTGCATTCATACTATTTCCGAGCCAGAGAGAAGGAAAACCAAGAATTTCTTTTATCAATCTTAGTAGATTTGCAGTCAACACTATGGGTCACTGGCAAATACATAATCAGGCGAAGATTGGGCCAATGACAGGGCTTCCGAAACGCAGAGGATATGACCACAATAGGTGGTTGAACCCACGTGCCAGTGGCACCCATTTATTCGGGTCAATGGCTGGGCCTTCGAGGCAAAAACCCATACTGAAACAGTAACAAAATGTCGACCATAGTGCGAGACGAACCCACAAAATCGAATGCCCTAATCCCTTGCGCAATTCTTGACTGGGTGATTACGTATATAATAAATAGTGTCCGTCTTCGCCATTTTCTTGTATTGCAGTTGAAACGACAACATGAAGTCTTCAAATTGCATGTCATCCAATTTAGCTTCTACCAGCTTTGAAGATGTTACAGATGTCCAGAAGCAATAGTTTGAAATTTGGATGGCTCTCTGATGGGGAAGACAGCAAAAAGACTTGAGCTGTGTGCTTTCCATTTCTACAGTTCACATGTTCATAATCATAAGAGACAAATTAAGAGGGGCTGTAACCGCGATCGTGAATGGAAAGCTGATGTCACTTCTATTGCCACCAAACTAGCTAAGCTACCTAGCCGTTGGGTTTATATATTATTTGTAATTTGTAATCTACCCACATGGACACAATATTAGACCCACAGAACAGAACCGCCTGATGAGCCAACAACGTGCTCTTTTTCGGGAAACGGGACTTCAATTGCATGGAATTCTTCTGTATACAGCTTAAACTGAGACGTAAACTAGCTAGAGAAATGCACTTCCTTTTCTCACAAGGTGGCTCCCTCGCCCACATCAATCAAAATTGGAGTCAATTATTTGACGTCATGCACTATGGAAGCTGCATGCCAATTGTAGAATCCATGACGCCCCAAATTCTTCAAAGATTTGAGTGATATTTGAATTTGAGGATCGACCAATATGACCTGCTTTTCTCAAAATATTCATAGTTGCATACATTGACATCAGAGAGTTACGTGTAAAGTATATATCAAACATATAATATAAGACATAGTGCTTGCTTTTTTATTTCTTGAAAGCTCCATTAAGATGGGTACTCTTACCTAATTTTGTTACAATATTTTGAATAATTGGAGAGCAAATAGCGGGAGCGAACTTGTTATTTTACAGTGTTTAACATGCATGGAAGCAACAACGAAATTCATTTTGGTTATTCCTAATATTTAATTATATGATAGCCAAAACTAAGCAGAACATCAATTGTATTTGACCATAATTGTTGAAGAGGCACATTGATCCACTTCTTATTTTTGTCCTATTTTATATCTCTCTTTCATTTTAATTTCATTTTTTTTAATTTTAACACGTTATAACATCACAAATAATATGATATATATCTCAAACATATATATATATATATATATAATTATTTTTTTTAAAAAAAAAAGTGTGTGCTATATATTGTCATAAATCAATAGTGGTTGGAAAGCTATGTTCATACACACACATCGAAAGCTAATTAGTTGCTTTATATCTTAAGCATCTTGCAAATTTTGTTGCATAAATACAAAAAGGAGTAGGATTCCACAACCGTTTCCATTTAATTGAAGATAAAGATAGAGACACTATATACTGTATATGAACGGGACTAGTTAGTTAGGGAATTGTGCACTCCTTAATCACTTGAAAATCAAATTTACAAATAAGAAGAGAATGTAAGATCGCGTGGAATCTTACTAACTGTAATTGTGATTACGACCAATATTAATGCTGATGAAAATTGGAGATCAAACATAATGTAATCATATATAGCCCGAATAAGTCTACAGTATTGGACTCATAATTCATTATCCTCCACATTTCACATGTAAATGGACTCTTTTGATGCGACTCTTTTCCTTGATGACATATGATACCTTAGTCAAAACTTTGCTGCAACTCTTTTTACTCGTCTCGTCCAATTCACATATTGAATATTACTGAATTCACGTTACACGCAGAGGATAGTTCCCTCAATTAGGTTCAGATAGTCTCTTCATTAAACAGTACGAGATGATTTCGGTTGAAAATCTAAGAGCGAAATTGTGTGGATTAATTCTTTTAAGATACATGGGAATACCATAACACATACTCAACTTTCTTTCACAGAAAGAAAGGAAAAAAAAAAACAAGAAAAGCTTGTGAATCTTCTTGTTTTGGTTCTACTCGTTTTGGTTGTATTGATATTATAAAGTAAACATCATTTTGTCATGGATTATGAATGTAATATAATATAAAAGACAGAAGCCATGGCGTAAATGTAAGAACAAAACGCAAGGAGGTGGAAGGTGCCAAAGTTGATGGTTCATGTCATTAGAATACGACAGCTTTAGTAATATATATATATATATATTGGCTAGTGCGGCAAGATTCTGACAAATATTGTGTTTGAAACTGATGAATTGATCCAATTTTCATCGTAGCCCTAGCTAGTTCAAATTTGAAAGAATAGCTTGAGAAGACTTCGGAGTCAGCCATTTCAAAAGCTGAGAGAATCCCAACGATTAAGCAATCATTCATGAATTTTAAAAGCTGATCCATATTATAATATAATCAACCACTTCTGACATTACAACTGTTAGTTGAACAGTTCCATGAAGCCAATCCTCTGTCCTCTTGACGGGAATATATATAAACTTAATATCCACAGAATAAAAAACAAGGAAAGGGTGAGATAAATGTTTATATATTGATCATAACATTGTAAGCTTTTGAATATTGATGCAATCTAGTCAATTATGAACACTCGTGCAAGTGCATGCTTTCAGATAGAGACAGACTAATGGAAGAAAACATGCCAAGATTGCTAATCATGATTATACAATGATTTCTGAAAATAATGTTATGACATCATTTGTAAATTTGTAATTCTAACCTACCCATTGCATAACGATAGTCTCATAATCTTGTATTGATATTAGTTGTTATAATATCGTGTAAGCCAAAAATGTTGTTATGTTGTTTAATTAGTTAATTAATATTGTCTTTTTCATGTTTAACTTATTTGTGAGGACAACTTTTATGAAACTTCGTGTTAACCCAAAATCAAGTTGCAATAAACAATCACAAATCTTACAATGTTATAAAAAATGTGGTTAATGGTAATTAAAAATATTTCCATACCCAATTTTAATTTCAACCAACATAAACTCTTGCTTTGATTAATTATTGGAATACTTGACTTGGTTAATCAAATAGTTCCAACCACAAGCGACATGGAAAACGGTTTTGTTACAATGATTAATCAATAACAGTGGGTCGATGTTTAATTAGTTCAATAATTAATAACTCGGACAGGGGAAATATGTAATCAAAGATAGCTAGCTACATTTTCGTTGAAAACATGGACAATGCAATTAACAAAGGAGAAATAAATACAAAGAAAGGGAGCATTATCCAACAAACGAATGCGTGCCACCATTTTCCAACCCCCATATCTCCCAATTAATCCATATTCTTGGTAGTATAAGAACCTATAAACAAGTGTAAGCATATAATATAGTCTCTTATACATAGAAAATATCCATCCTTGACATTCAAATGCCAACATATATATGATAGAATTCATCTAATTTGAAATTGAATGTGTCTTTTTGTCCTTATAAATTGGTCAAAATATACCCGTTATCCCAATAGAGACAAAAAGCTATCAAATAAAGAAGAATTTATACAAGTACGCAATTGTATTCCTTGTATACTTTACCATTGATGAAACAATAATAAATAACTCCAGCGTGTTTCGAGAAGTGGAACTAGTCATAGAAGAGTTTTGAGGAATGGGTTTAACGATACTACTCTAAAAGAATACACTAATGTGAGTCAATAGTTGCACCGTTAAGGAATGTATTAATAAACAAGTCTGCATAAGAGAAGTAAACCTTGAGAAACAAGGGATCAAGAATATTATTTTGCTTAATTATGTCGGGGAGTTGACAATTATTATTTCGGCAGAGTTATTAATTGTCAGAGCACATACGCCCCCAGATGTTAACTCAGCAAATATTTTGACTTGGGCTTACATGTTTTTGCCTAATTAGAAACAACTAATTAATTGAAGACGAGATAATATCGAAATAAAGGAGAGCTCACTGGTTTGTTTGCTATCTCTGGGTAAAAAGAGAGGAAAAAAAAAAAAGGGAAAACGATGAACTGGCGAGTGAGAGGGATGGGGAATAGTCCCGATCCTTGCTCGAGAGCAGGTCTTAACCTATATTTACTGCAATAAATGGTGCAGCAAATGGTGGAAAGATATATCCGACCTTCTCCCAATTTGTTGATTGTGTTGTGTATTAATTTATAGTAACTCTTATTCGTGCCAACGAAGCCTTTTTCTGAAATATATACGAAGACTATTTCTCTTGGAAATCCTTCTGAAATCATCAGCTCAGTAGTCATTGTTGAAAATTTTAAATTTAATCCATTTTCAGAAAATTTGCATATTTGATTTTTCCTTTTTGTTGACAATAAAATTTTCTCTTTGGTAGTAACATTTTCACTAACGTTTTTGAATAAATACGTCATTGTATAGACATGCAATTATACGAATCACCAAAAATACTCACTATGTAATAAGATGTATTCTTTAAAATTTGTAATAATTTTATTTTATTACAAATTTTACGTTACTTTAATTATAAATTGTTTAATTAAAAGATAAATATATTCTTTATTTACTTATTTTTTATAAATATAATTTTAATTTACTCATTTTTTTAATTTTAAAATATGTTAGTATATTTTTTAAAATAAATAAAATAATATTCTATTAAAAAACTTAATCATATGTTTATATTAATTCTCTAATAAATTAATTTATAATTAATTATTACTTCATATTATTACTTCATAATTAATTATAATAAAAATAATAATTTTATTTTATAAACATTTAAATAGTATTAATTTTCATATATAGTAAAACCTCTTTTAAGTCTTGGGATCAAACTAATTTTATTATTAATATGAGGTTGTAAATTAAAAGAGTTGTAATTATAAAAATTATTATTTTAATATAATTATCTTTAATGCAAGTTATATAAAGATTGTTGACTCAATTTTCATTCCATATGTGGGTTACCTAATCTAACAAGGACTAAGAATTCTTCAGTTAAAAGTTTCTTAATCAAATACACAAAAAGAATTATAGTACTGCATGGAAAAGAAATTTACTAAGACTAGGAGAATGAATGTACGAAAAATTTATAGAAAAATTGTACTGTGAGTGAAGATAAAAAAAGAGACTAGAGAATATAATAAGTTATAAGAGTAAAAATAAGTTATTATTTTTTTATCTTTTTATTTTTTATAATTCATTACGAGAGATCTTTTTTATTTTATTTTTTATTATAGAAAGTTAGAACATTATTTCTTGATGTTGTGAATCTTTAGTACTGTTTTAAAAAATAAATTTTATTATACCACTATTATTTAACACAGTAAAAGTTAATTTTAAATTATGATTTTGAAATCTTTTTTATTATGTATTTTTTTATTATTTAATTAATTTAAGTAATACATCTCCCTCTTCCACAAGCAAATCAACCATACCACCCAAAATCAATATGTGAACTCAATTAATCAAAAGTATTCATGTTGAGTTGTGCAAAATGAAAAAATCAAATCTTAACTAAAAAGTAAAAAGATATTGTAAAGTGGTTAGAAGATACTCATGATCTTAAAATATCACAAATAGTAATATTTAAGATACTCAAGTGACCAACCAACCTTACTTTAAAAAGAGGTATTGATGAACTCAAATGCAAAATGTTTAAAGATAGTAAAGTAACCATCAATGAGGTGCACCCTATTAATTGTTTGTATGCCATCAAGAGCATATCCATACGAGTGGTGAATTGCTAAAAGAAAAGAAAATATTTTTCTAAGCCAACTCTATCTCGAAGCTACCTCCTTTGAATTTTTAAACGAATATTTAGAAAAGTTCAAATAATGACATGCAATTTATTTCTTCGGTCATTTTGGGGAGAGTGGCTCAGTTCATACAAAGAAGTTAAAGCTAATTTGCCATCAATAATAGATGAATTAGAAAAATGGGCTTAAAAGTATATATATAATATTGATGAAACTAATTTATCTTATTTATAAAATTTTTTACAATAAACAAATTTAAGAAATTATTACAATATAAAGATAAGTTCTTAAGTTGAGATTTTAAAATTTTATAATTTATTATAATATAAAATTTCTCTTTATTTATAATAAAATCAAATTAAGACTGAAATTTTTATGATTATATAAAAATTATTTTTATATAAAATATTGCGGGGGAGAGATTTTACCACGTATGTGCCACGGGCTAAGTATGTTTTTCAATTTCCATATATATCTTTATATCTGTGAAATCTAACATAAGACATAGGCTATGTCCTTTCCATTTTTTGGGTTCGCATGTACAAAATTATACGAGACGAGTTAAGAGGCTGTGACATCGATCGAGGATGGTACATGGATCAACAATGGTAAGTTGATGTCACTTTTATTGCCACCAAACTAGCTAAGCTACCTACTCGTTGGATTCATTTTATAATTTGTAATCTATCTACATGAACACAATATTAGACCCACAGAATAGGATCGCCTGTTGAGCCAATAACATAATCTTTTTTTGGGAGAAACGTAGTCCAATTACATGGAATTCTTCTATATACAGCTTAAACTGAGAGGTAAACTAGCCAGAGAAATGCACTTCCTTTTCTCAGAAAGTGGCTCCCCCTCCCACAACCACAGATCTCAATTCACTTTTTGAAGCCAAATTAACGTCATGGATTATGGAAGCGGCATGTCAATTAGAGAATCCATGACGCCCCAAAATTCTTCAAAGATACGAGTGATATTTGAATCTGACGAAAAGCCAAGATGACTGGCTTTTCTCAAAATATTTATAATGGCTTACATCAACATTAGAGAATTGTAATATATAATATAATGCATAGTGCTTGCTTTTTAATTTCTTGAAAGCTCCATTAAGATGGGTGCTCTTACCTAACTTGATTACCATATTTTGAATAACTGGAGAGCAAATAGCTAAAGAACTTGCTGTTTGACTGTGTCAAACATGCATAGAAGCAACATCTTAATTTATTTTAGTTATTTTAAATATTTATATTTTGATGCATTATATTATCACGAATCACAGATAATATAATAAATGTCTTTAAAAAAATTATTGTCAAAATAATATTAGTTTTTTTATAAAATTAAAATATAAAATTTATATCTTAATTGATACGATGCATAATATACTATTAATTAATTATTCTCTAATTACTGTTGTTATTTTATAAAAATATAAAAATAAATGAAAAAAGTAGAAAACAGAAAAGACAAGATCAAATATAAATGTGATAAATATTCTGTTTGTTTTTATTCTATTCATTTGCAGAGAACAAATGTACAGAAATGGAGTTGATTCTACCTATCTTGTATGAAAGCGAATCCTGAATATATTGACAAAAGAAGAAAAAAAAAAAAGTGACAAACAAGAGTATTTTTCAGAAATACTCTATTTTTGACATATTTGAAGCAATATCTATATACATACATATATATATATATATATATGGATAGCATTCTGTTCTATATGCTTGGAAAAAGCTGTATTTGCCCTGCCCTTGCCCTTGTCCTTGCCCTTGCCCTTGATTGGACAGATATCAAACCAAAGTCACAAACTCATCTTCATTTTGTCTTTAATCGGAAAGTTCACTTCACGGGTGTTGCATCAGAAACAGACGAAAACTCTCTCTCATCGTTAACTGAATGTCAAATAAGCAGCGTAGATATGTATTTGTCATAACGTTATCGTCGGACACGTGGTATGCGGTTAAGTAACAAGCACAAAACACTCTTTCGTTGCAAGTCTTTTCCTTGAAGACATGTGATACCCAAGCTGCTAGAAAAACCTTTGCTGCAACTTTCTTTACTCGTCTCGTCCAATTCGCTTATTGAATATTATTGAATGCACATTACATGAAAATGACAGTTCTTGTTATGAAATTCAAGTGAAAAATGTAAATAAAAATAAAAAATACTAAAAAACGAGAGAAATAACAATTAATTTTACTTGGACAAAAAAAAAATTAATAATTTTAATATTTATCGTAAACATTTAAATATATAATAAAATTATAATGCATTTAGGTTGAATTGACTCAACATCGTATTAAGATTAACACAAACTCATGCTGTCTAATAAATATAAATTCATACAATGTTTCAAACGGACGGGGGCATTGCTCTCGCAACCAAACCCCGACCCCCCCCCCCCCCCCCCAACACGAACTTTGGGAGGAGCTCTGACACCAATTATTTTTTGCGTACGCGGTGTGGATGAATTTCATTAAAATACACACGAAAAATCATAATGCATAATTTATTTATTTTTTGAAAAGAAGAAGAAGAAGAAGCTTGTCAATGTCACGTTTTGGTTCTATGAATGTTATAAAGTAAACGTCAAATTTTTTTGTCATGGATTACGGAAGGTAATATAATATGAGTGACAGAAGCCATGATGTGAATTTAAGAACAAGAGCGCCAGGGGGTGGAAAGTGCCAATTTGCTGGTTGATTTGACTAAAATCCGTCCTCTTTGTCTATTGCATCTGTCTTTTCTGACCGAATTTGGCTAAGGCCGCAAGAATCTGAATAATATTTTGTTTGAAACCGATGAACTAATCCAATTTTCGCCGTCCAATAAGGAAGGATGAGGTCCTAGCTAATTCATTTAAGAATGACTAGCCTAGGAAGAATTTTGAGCCACCCATTTCAAAAGCTGAGGGAATCCCCAACCACTTAGCAGCCATTCACGAATTTAAAAAGCTGATCCATGTAATAATATAATTGGCTATTTTTGACTTTATAACATTATTGTTAGTTCAACAGTCTCCATCGAACCGTTCTTCTTTACGGGAATATGTATAAAATTAGTGTTCATAAAATAAAAAACGTAAAGAGGGAGAGATAAATGTTTATATATCGATTTGTTTTGAATATTGACCTAATCAACTCAATCACGTGCACTCCTAGTGCATGCTTTCATACAAAACAAATAAAAAGTCTGATGTAATATAACACCGTTAGTCAAGATATGGATGTAGTAAAAATTATTTAAATAATTAAATAAAAAAATTTATACATTAATTATAAATAAAAAATAAAAATAAATTTTATTTTTAATTAATATAATAAAAAATTTATATAATTTATTTTTAATTTTTTATTTATTATTAATAAATAAATATATCTTTTTTTATTGATTAAATAATTTTATCACATCACTTCTATTGATATGATAAAATTATACCAACTAAAATTTTTACAAAAAATAAAAATATATATAAATAATGATATTATGAAGTAATTTTTAAAAATAATATTATAAATTAATTATAATTTATAATTCTAGCCTAATCATAGGGCGGATGGATTTTGTTAAATATAATTGTTCGGAATTTTATTTTGTAGCTTGAGTTTTGAAGTGTTACATTTAATACAGTAACATAACCAATTTAATCTAATAATTTAATTTTTAAATACCGCGAACATTGTAAATTAAAAAAATAATTATTTAAATTTATGTGACAAAATTTATAAATAAAATCATACTTTCACATGAGAGAATCCTTACTCTAAAATACTTTTAAGTAAAATGATAAATATAATAATTTTATAATATTGTATAATGTTAATTATTATAATATCACGTGAGCCAAAAACATGATTATGTTGTTTAATTAATTAATTAGCATTGTCTTTTTCGTCTTTTAACTTAATTTTGAGGACAACTTCTATGAAACTTCATGTTAACCCGAATTCAAGTTGCAATAAACAATCACAAATCTTACAACTTTATGAAAAATGTGGGTCTTCTATTTAATTGTAATTAAAATATTTCCATACCCATTGTGGAGGGGAGTGTTGTTTTGATTAATTATTAGAATATTTGATTCGGTTAATCAAATAGTTCCAATCACAAGCCACATGGAGAACTATCCAAGAATTCTTACAATGATAAATCAATTACAGTGGGTCGATGTCTAATCAGTACTACGATTAATAACTGGGAAAAGGGAAACATAAATCGAAGATTGCTACGTTGAGTCTCGTTGAAAACATGGACAATGCAATTAACACAGGAGAGATAAAATACAAAGAAAGGGAGGGATTATCCAACAAAGGCACCCATGCCACCATTTGCCAACCCCCATATCTTCCAACTAATCCAAACACTTTATAATATAAGTGACCGAGTATACAAGATTGAATAACAAGCCTGAAGATCACCCACAACCTTGAAAGAAATTCTCTAAATCAGAATGTAAAACTCTCTCTATCTTTACTGTATTCTCTCAGTCTCTCTTACTTTTAGTATTCATTAAAGAGAAAAACTTGCCCTTACTCCCTGTTCTAATTCTATATACTGGACGGTCCACCATGAGCACCTAACCCAAGTTCAACAATAAATATACATAAATGAGCTTGGTTATGTAATATAATCTCTTGTACGTTTAAAATATCCATCTTTGACATTCAAATACTCGATAAATATATTCTGCACGAACTGCAAATATATATTAAGTAAACAGAAAATAAGATAAAAGAAAATATGATAGAATTCATCTAATTTGAAGTTGAATACCTGACCTTCAAGTTATAAATTGGTCAAAATATATCTGTTATCCGATCAGAGATAATAAGCTATCGAAAAAAAAAATGAAGAATTTATACAAGTACTTAATTGTATTCCTTGTATACTTGTACAATCGAGGAAACAATAATAAATAACTCCAGCGTGTTTCGAGATGTGGAACTGGTCATAGAAGAGTTTTGAGAAATGGATTTAACGGAACTACTCGAAGAACACATTAATGAGCGTCAATGGTTGCTCCGTCAAGGAATGTATTAATAAACAAGTCTGCGTAAGAGAAGTAAACCTTGAGAAACAAGGGATCGATAATATTATTTTGCTCAATTATGTCGGCGAGTTGACATTTATTCACTCGGCAAAGTTATCAATTGTCAGAGCACACACGCCGTCAGTTATTAACCCGGCTAGTATCTTGACTTGGGATTACGTGTTCTTGCCTAACTAGAACCAACTACTTCATTGTACGCGGAAAATATCAAAATAAGGAAGAGCTCACAAGTTTGTTTGCTTGCTCTGATTAAAAGGAGGGACGTGGAATGAGTCTTGAGAAACTCAGCAAGATGGTATTATTTGTTTGTATCAATGATTTAGAAAGATTATTTAGTAAATAAAATAATAAAAATATATTTATTAATAATAAATAAAAATAATTAATAAAAAATAGTATAATTTTTTTATTATGTTAATTAAATAATAAAATTTTTTATTTATTATTAATACATATAATTATTTTATAATTTTATTATATTATTAATAATATTTTATTTTAATAATTTAATAATTTCATTATATTAATAATATTATTATTTTATTAATTAAATAATTTAATTATATTAATAATACTGACACAAAAATATTATTTTATTTAATAATTGCGTCTACCAAGATTAGCTCTATTGGAAATCCTTCTGACATAATCCGCTCAGTACTCATTCTTGATACAAGAAATAGAAATATTACTGGTAAATTATGTTCCAACGAAACTACACACCATTAACACAAAAGGACAGCTGGAGCTGCAGGCGGGCCCTTTGTATTTCAAAACAATTCTTCGAGAAACAAGCCATGCAAAAACGAAAGTTGTCTATTAATGCCGCGTAGACCTGGCGACATAGTCAATGCAATAAATTTTGTGGGTCCGACCGCTCCACTTTCGTACCCGATCTGGGTAGCTTCTACAAGACTCTGTCTCTCGGTTGCCATTTATAAATATCCCCTCATTTCTCAAGTTCCGCCAAAAGACTCCCATAACAATAACCAAGCATTTCCCTCTACCAGCTTGTGCTGCTTTGCTTCGTCTCCCTGAAAACCTCGTCCTCACGTAAAAACAACTGATCAGTCATTTCTCTATATATTCTTTCTCAGCTTAGCAAATATATATGCCAAGAAAGGGTTTGAGAACCATCTTCTTCAAATCATCTTCCCCATCAAGAATGACACCACCTTCATCGCCTATGAGGATTACTTTCTCAGATTCTCTAATGGAAGAGAACATCCAAGTCGCGCACTCACTCATTTCCAAATGGGATTCGGACTCTTCTCCTTACGCCTGCAGCACCTCTTCTCTCTTCTCTGACAGCCGCCAAGATGCCAAAGATTATCTCAAAGCAGTCAATGATTTGCAGGCCGCCATGCATTACTTTGTCAGCCATAATTCCACTTCTCACAAACTCGTTCTAGCTCAAACTCTCATGCAAACAGCCATGAGAAGGTTAGAGAAAGAGTTCTATCGAATGTTGAAAACAAATAGAGAGTATCTAGACCCGGAGTCTGTTTCCAGTCACTCCATCTCCTCGAGAGCATCGAGAGCGAGCCTTTCCGACTTCGAAGATGAATCTGAGGAGGACGAGTCCAAATTGCCTAACGACTCGGTTTCTGAAATGGAACGTGTCTCCATGGCTGCCATGGCTGACTTGAAAGCAATCGCTGATTGCATGATATCTACCGGTTATGGAAAAGAGTGTGTCAAGATTTACAAGATTATTAGGAAATCGATTGTTGATGAAGCGCTATATCATTTAGGAGTGGAACGATTAAATCTGTCTGTAATCCAAAAAATGGATTGGGAGGTTCTTGAGATTAAAATCAAGAGCTGGTTATGCGCAGTGAAAACCGCCGTGAAAACACTGTTCAACGGAGAGAGAATTCTCTGTGACAACGTGTTTTCCTCTTCCGCGAGCATCAGAGAATCGTGCTTCTCGGAGATTTGTAAGGAGGGAGCTATGACTTTGTTTTCATTCCCGGAACATGTCGCCAAGTGCAAGAAAACTCCTGAGAAAATGTTCCGTACTTTGGACCTCTACGACGCAATTTCTAATCTGTGGCCAGAGATTGAGTCAATTTTCAGCTTTGAATCGACCTCCACCGTCCCAACACAAGCTGTGAATTCTCTCGTCAAACTCGGCGATGCCGTCCGTATAATGCTGACGGACTTTGAAGCTGCAATTCAGAAGGATGCCTCGAAAGCATCGGTTCCAGGAGGCGGGGTCCACCCCCTAACCCGCTATGTTATGAACTACATCGCCTTCCTCGCTGAATATTCCGGTTCACTTGCCGATATTGTCGCCGACTGGCCGTTAACTATCAATTCTCCGTTACCAGAAGCTTATTTCGGCAGCCCTGAATCAGATGACAGCATTTCCTCGCCGATAGCCGTACGGGTCGCGTGGCTAATCCTTGTTCTCTTATGCAAACTCGACGGCAAGGCAGAGTTGTACAAAGACGTGGCGCTCTCTTACATGTTCTTGGCCAACAATCTCCAATATGTCGTCGTAAAAGTCCGTACATCGAATCTGAAGTTTCTCCTCGGCGAGGAATGGGTTGTTAAGCACGAGGCAAAGGTGAAACAATACGCAGCTAATTACGAGCGCATGGGATGGAGTAAAGTGTTCGCGTCACTGCCTGAGAATCCAACGGCTGATATTCCGCTGGGTGATGTTAGGAACTGTTTCCGGAGATTTAATCTGTCTTTCGAAGACACGTATAAGAAACAGAGTTCCTGGATCGTAAAGGACTCCAAACTAAGGGACCAGATCAAAATTTCGTTGGCGAAGAGGATCGTGCCGGTTTACCGAGACTTTTACGAGAGATATCGGGTCGCCGTGATGAGGAATCCGGGTACACGGGGTGAACCATTAGTCAAGTTTGCCCCTGATGATTTGGGAAATTACTTATCAGATTTGTTCTTTGGGGACATCGGGTCTGGCAGTGGTTCATCTCATTCTACGGCATCGTTTTCAAGTCATGGTGGACGGAATCGTTAAAAAGATTGTCTTTTTCTCGGCCTGCCGACACAAGGGTAATTATCAATTAATTTAGGCTCGTGCTTCTTGTGCATAAAAATGATCGGGAACATTTTGAATACGTAGTACTGAAATTGGACACGTGTATAGAGATGTATAACTACAAGCAAAGGATACTTGACCGACTGAGAGAGTACAGATCCACATGTAATAACCAAAATTCTTAGAATTTTCAAATTATACTGGAGAATTCATTTTTACTTCTATTTGGAAATGAATGTGTGGATGATTTCATATAATCCCAAAACCGTAATTAATGATTGTAAATGATGGCAAATACAAAGACTAATTAATGGTTTCATTTTTTTAAAGGTAGAATCTTTGGTTTTTTAATTGTAAAATGGATTCTGGAGAATAGATAGTTTTAATCGCCACGACTAATGGGAATATAAAATATACAAATTTCTATTGTCAATAGCAGCTCTTGACCTTACCGAAATCAGCTGTTTATTCTTATTTCAGACAATAGAAATGGCGTAATAATGAAATGCAATAACCTTTTGCTTGTTCTAGCAGTAAAGACTTAATGAAACATGGTTTGATATCAGGATTGTGATTATATTGACTTAAGCTGTCGTTAAACTTGATTCGATGAAGATTATATACAGTAGTTGTACAATAAATCACTCCTAATGTAATTAGATTAAACAAGGTTTATTAAACAACAATAATTAAGTCAAATTTCGAAAGATTGATGATTAATTTGTGAATGGCATCTTATTCTCATACTTTCTCCTCCCCTAACGTTGCAGCACCACAAAATTCGCATCTCTTTTCCATGCACAAAAACACAAAGGGACCACGTTCTTTCGTCTTTCCTTCTTTTTTTTTTTTTTAATTTTTTTATTTAAAAAAAAAGAAGGAAAAGGAAAACAAGAAGTTTCTTTCATATTTGAATAATGCAGTGAAGTTTGGACCAGGGTATCAATGGCAAAGGGGTATTTGGGTTTTGTATATAGATAGCTGCTTTGTCATTGATCAACATGTTGAAGTTGATGTGGCAAACAATATCAACCAGTTGGTATAACCCAACAAAATACCAGAAAATGACAAGAGCCAAGAAAGAGAGGAGAGTGTGAATTTCAATTTGCTCGAGTAGCCATTTTGTTTTTCATGTTCGTCCTCAGCTAGATAAACCCACGCCCATATCACTGTCTGGTTCTCCTCCAAATAAACGTTTGTGGCTGATAAAATTAAGGCAGAGAAACTATTGCCATACGCATAATATTTGGTATTGATGATTACAAATGAGTTATAACGTGAAACTCTTTAAACTTTTTCTGCCATGAAAGCTTCTTCTAAAAGCACGACCACCAGTACATTGAATTTCATCTGGAAGCCATGCAAATGCATCAGAATTGCTTTTGTGGCCAACAGAGTAAAGACTCGTTCGCGAGCTTAACCTAGGTTGGATTTGGCTTGCAATTTATTTATTATTTTTAATATATATGAATATTATAAATTTATCTTTTTTTTTAATTTTAAAAATAATTTATTTCAATTCATTTAAACTTAAGCTCATAGAGACATAATTTAATAAGTCAGGTTAAATTTTTTACTTATACATGATTTATCTTGACCCATGAATCTATATAAATTCAATTTTTAGGATTAGACGGGGGACTAACACGGGCCATTTGCCACCACTAAATAGAAGTTACGTGAGTATCTTGAATAGTTTAAATATACTATAAAATATTTAATACTCAAAATATTTATAAATAATATTACCATACGGATTATATAATAACAATAATGTACTTTTTTGTATATATATATATTTTAAAATAATTATTTAATTTTATATTTATAAATTTATAAATTTGAATTCTTATAACACAGAACACTTTACAATACACGATCTCTTACAATACATAATTATATAATTTGTAATTTTTTTTATAAAATTTGAAGTTGTGTTTCATTAATATTTGACACATGCCTCGCTTTCATAAATATAGAAAAATATCTCTTACACTTGTTATTAATATGGTTTTAAATTTGAAGATGATTTTGTTGTAAAATTTGGTATACAATGATAAATAAAGAAGAGAATATTAAAAAAAAAATAAAAGTGAAAATTCTGTCTCCATGGAGGGTTTTTAGGACATTTCTCACTCCAACGAGTTAAAAATATTTAAAAAGAGCATGGAAATGTGCAATTTATGTATATTTAAAGGGTGTCGTCTAATCAAAAACAAAAATGTCAAAAAAATGATATCGGCAATGCAGTCTCTGGAGAATGATGGGTTAGGCCCTTGTGCCGTCTCTATGCTTGTCGAAGGGCACATAAGTTTGGAGGCCTAATTCTGATCCTTTTGTCTGGTGAGTATGTTTTGGGCTGTTTGCTGTGGATCGTTCTACACTTGTTCTGTCAAATCACCCCTTCAACATTATTTTGGGCTGTTTGCCGTGGATCGTCGTTCTACACTTGCTCTGTCAAATCATCCCTCCAAAATTTACTCCATTTAGTTTAATGTTTTACCTAATGCACATGTAAAACGTGGTAAAAGGCATATGTAGTTTTGATTGAAAGTGTAAATGGCAAGTCTGCTTTTATTATTACAATTTGCTCCCTTTATAATAGCATTTATTTTTATACCGGCCTATTTGATCCGACAAATAACAATAGAACATGGCCATTGAATTTTGGAACTAATATTAGTTAGTCTCCTACCCATGGATATCGGATTAGCACAGAGCTGTTTATCTTTTGTTTCCATCACCGATTTATTTGACGGGCATGCCCTAATTCGCCAAAATAAACCTGACAGATGAGAGATCACATGCGCCTATACAGGTCAATATTTTTAGTAACTTGAGCTACGGGCATGCAAATGCAATGCAAGCCTTTCCAGCCTTTTCTTTATCTATTTATCTAGATAAAATTTGAAGTAAAATAATTTTATTGTGTCAAACATAGATAATATAATAGGGTTATTTAATTAACAAAAAAATTTATTTATTAATTTTGAATAAAAAAATTAAAAATAAATATTACTTTTAATAAATATAGTAAAAAAAATTTATAAAACTTATTTTTTATTTTTTATTCACAATCAATGAATGAATTTTTTTTTTTTTTTTTATTGATTGGATAGTTTTACTATATCATTTGTACTGATATAATAAAACTGTGTTACTTAAAATTTTTTCATCTATCTATCTATTTATATAAATAGATAGATAGATAGAAAGTGAGAGAGATGTTTTATTTTGATTATATAGTGACTTTTAATTTTTTAGTCATAAAACTTTAAATATATATTTAGAGTAATATATATATATATATATAGAGTTAAAATAATTAATAAAAATTTAAAATATATAAAAATTCCCTTTATATATTGTTCACATTATGAAATTTTAAAAAATTTTAAAATTAATATAAAAATTAAAAATTTTAGATGTATAATAGATAATTCCCTTCATTATTCATATTAAGTAGTTCAACATTTTGTGATAGTTAATTAATTAATTAATTAATTGCTGCATTTAACTTGTAGTGCATGGCATATATATGTAAACAAAAAATAGAGTATTGCTTCCATTGATCACTCGGTAAGTACACAGTTGATTTATAATTAATACTGTCTTAACTAATTAAAAGAATGAAATGACATCTCACCATCAGGATTCGAATATTATGCATATCCTTAAGTGTACATTCATATACTTTTGGCCACTACTAGTCGTTTATACACGTTCTTGTCGAAGTTCTCCTTTTGATATGCAATAGATAACATAAATGATATGTGAGATGTTAAGGTTGAAAGTACTTGATACAAATCATTGCACGACTTCAAAGAATTCAATTTAAATTACAATTGGACAAGTTACGAGAGTACAAGTAAAAAAATTTAAAAATATATTTAACGGACTAATTCAAGAAGTTTGGATTCAAGTACATTCGTGGAGACCCATTGAGTTTGGTTCACATATCTACCAAAAGTGAATCTGCATGATTCAAGTTTTAGAAAAGTCAGACCAAAACTAAACTTGATTTTAGCAAATAAAATTAGTATATTTAAGAGAATTTAAACTTATTTATAAAACTATTTAATTAGTCAACTTTCTTTTTTTCTTTTTTTTAATTTGGACATATAAAACCATTTAATCGGTTAATTATTTCTTTTTCTACTTTAACCAAGTAGAAGATATTCTTTTTTAACTTTAATTAAGATGGCCTGTAATTAAGGAAATTTAAAATTTTCCTTGTAATAATTTAATTTATAAATAGACATTTTTGAATAAGAAAAATTAGAATTCATTAATTAAAAAAATTGAAAGTTTTTTTTTTTTTTTGGTTTTTTGAAGAACTATTCGAATTTAACAAGAACTATTCTTGTGGCATTCATCGGTGACTTATTAAACGAACTTGCATCACTGTTTGTGGCGTCTACATTATACCAAGGTTCTTGTTTCTTTATAAACAACAAGTCGAGATTTCATTCAAAACTGATTATAGAACGATTTTGGATTTCTTGTTGAGTTTACGTCTCATTATTTTTGGCGAGATTCGTATCATTTAGTATCAGAACAAAGGTTATTCTAACATCAGGTTTGCCTATCCCTTTTGTTATTCTTTTCGCAATCTGTAATTATTTTCGCAATTCTTAATTAAAAAAAAAAAGAGAAAAAAAATGAAAAAAAATAAAAATTTCATATTTTACATTATCATCGACACCCTAATATTTGTGTATCAAATTTTAAAATTTTTCTTGTGACTTTCAATTTCCAAATCAATGTGTATAAAATTGAAATACTTTGTATGAAATTAAAACCTTTAAAATCTATGATACAACATTATTTTTAGTCTTTATTTTGCCATAGTGAGTCTTAAAGGATTGTTGTAAGAAATTTTTGATTATCATTTGTTAGTTTGAAAAGAATTGAAAAAAAATTATTGAGTGAAAAAAGATAAGAGTGGTGAGAGCATTAGAGGGATAAAAGTCGTAAATTTTTGAGTGAAACACGAGTACAAAGTGATTCATATTCTTGAGTGTAAACATGTAAGGGAGAGAATTGTAAGGTCTTTTTTTTTTAATAATTTATCTTTTGCAGAAATCATGTCTCAACACGACTATAAGGAAAGACAAATAGAGATGAATTCAAAGCTATATATGAAAGTTTTGGTAGGAGATATGAGACAAATGATGAAGATGAAATTAGAGCAAATTAGTGAATGGTTAGATAGAGTGGAAAATGTCAATCGGGAGAATCGGAAGGAAAGAATTTAATAACGATGTACAGTAGAGGATTTTGAGAAATACAACAATGGCAGTTTTGAGGAGGAAAATAAACACTCTGTAGGCAACAATAGGAGGTTTGAACGTATTAGAAAAGATTGAAATTAGGAGGATAATAATTTGGACAGTATTAAGATAAAAGTGCCTTTATTTTAAGGTAAGAATGATCTCGAGACTTATATTAAGTAGGAAAAAAAGATAGAACTAGTTTTTGATTGCCATTATTACTCCGAAATGAAGAAGGTAAAACTTGCAGCCATTAAATTTTCTGATTATGCTATTATTTGGTGGGATCAATTGGTTTTGAGTAGGAGAAGAAATAAAGAACACTCAATAGAAATATGGGAGGAGATGAAAATTATGATGAGAAAATGGTTTGTTCTAAACTATTATTACAAGAAATTACATCAAAAAGTGCAAAACTTTACACAAGGCAACCAGAGCGTGGTGGATTATTATAAAGAAAGAGAAATAACTATGATGCGAGCGAGTATAGAGGAGGATCGAGAAGCTAATATAGCTAGGTTTTTGGGTGATTTGAATTAATAAATTGCAAATGCAGTGAAATTGCAACATTACGTGGAATTAGAGGATTTGTTTCACATGACCATTAAAATTGATCATCAACTCAAGAGGAGGGGTAGCGCATGTTTAAACCAAAGTTCAAGTGCATCCTTTTAGAAACTGAGTTTCATAATGAAAGAAGACAAGCCGCAAACGTCTTCAATACCTAAGCACAAGTTTAAGCCCAAATTCGAGAACACCAACCACATTTCTCAAGGTAACATTGACACTTCTACTTCTAGAAATTGTGACATTAAATGTTTTCAATGTCATAGCAGATGATATATAGCAAGTCAATATCCAAACAAACGGGTTATGGTGATACAAGACAATGGTAACATTGCGGCTGACGATGAAAATTCTGACATTGATGACGTGTCGCTATTGGAGAATATCACCGAAAAGGAGTATTTAGCCCCCGATGCATTGACATTAGTAACCAGGAGAGCGTTGAGCCTGCAGACCAAAAAAGTTAAAAAAGTGCAACACGAGAACCTCTTTCATACTAGGTGTCACATCAAGGATAAAGTGTGTAGTATGATTATTGATAATGGTAGTTGTACTAATGTTGCAAACACAACAATGATAAAAAAATTAGGACTGCTCACGTTGAAGTGCTTTAGACCGTACAAGTTGCAGCGGTTAAATGATAGTGGAGAGATGAGGATAAATAAGTAAGTGATAGTTATATTTTGGATTGGTAAATATGAAAATAAAGTGTTGTGTGATGTAGTACCGATGCAAGCTGGACACTTGTTACTAGGGTGTTAATGACAATTTAATAGGTGTGTGAAGCATGATAGCTTTACGAACAAGTACTCATTTGTACCTAATCAACGACCAATCACTCTTGTATTTTTGACACTACAACAAGTGTATGAGGATCAAGCGTGGTTACGAAAGAAGAGTAATCAAAAGAAAGAGAGAGCTAAAAAGAAAACGAATAATAATTTTAAAGAAAAAAATGAGAGAATGAAAAAATTAAAAGAGAAAAAAGAGTGCAGATTCAGTCGATGAAAGTAAAATAGAAAGAAAAATAAATTTTTATGTAAAAGAAAGTGAAATAAAAAGAGAAAAATTTTTAAATCAGTCAATACAAAAAGGCGTTTTTAAACACTAATGAGATTGATCCTGCTTTACTTAAATCTATTGTTTCTCTATTACAGGAATATGAGAATGTCTTTTTCGAAAAAAACGCTGCAGGGATTATCTCTTTTGTGAGGGATTGAACATCAAATTAATTTTGTACCTAGTACAACAATTCTAAATCGACCAGTTTATAGGAGCAATTTTGAGGAAACAAAATAGCTTTAAATGCAGGTAAGTGAGTTGATGGCAAATGGGCATGTGAGGAAGAGCATGAGTCCATGTATTGTTCCAGTTTTACTTGTACCTAAGAAGGATGGCACTTGGAGAATGTGCGTTGACTGCTGAGTGATTAACAACATTACGGTAAAGTATCGACATCCTATTCATTGTTTAGACAACATGTTAGATGAACTGCATGAAACTTGTGTGTTTTCAAAAATCGATTTGAAAAGTGGATATCATCAAATACGCATGAAAGATGGTGATGAATGAAAAATTGCCTTTAGAATAAAATATAGTTTATATAAATGATTATTAATGCATTTCGGGTTTACTAACGCACCTAACACATTTATGCGATTAATGAACCATGTATTGCGTGCATTCATTGGCAGATTTGTTGTTACTTATTTTGATGATATTCTTATTTACAACAAAAATTTGGATGATCATATTGTGTATTTAAAATCAATTTTAGATGTATTTAGAAAAGAAAAGTTATTTGCTAACTTAAATAAAATGCACCTTTTGCAACGATAAGTTTATATTTTTTAATTTTATTATGAGTGCACAAGAATTACAAGTTGATGAAATGAAAATTCATACAATTTAAGAATGGTCGAGTCTTACAAACATAGGTAATGTATGGAATTTTCATGGACTCGCTAGTTTCTACCGACGATTTATGAAAGACTTTAGTAGTTTGGCTGCATCTCTCACTGAGCTAATAAAGAAAAATGTTCGTTTTAAGTGGGGAGAAGAGCAAGAGAATGCGTTTCAGCTCATCAAGTAAAAATTGACAAACGCATTTTTATTAGCTTTACCTTACTTTAACAAAATGTTTAAGATTGAATGTGATGCTTCTAGTGTAGGTATTAGCGCTGTGCTTATACAAGAAGGACAACTGATTGCGTACTTCAGTGAAAAGTTAAGTGGAGTAGTTTTAAATTACTCGACTTATTTAAAGAATTGTACGCATTGATTCGAGTTTTAGATACATGGCAGCATTACCTTTAGCCTAAGAAGTTCGTAATTTACAGTGATCACGAATCATTGAGGCACTTGAAAGGATAACACAAGCTGAACAAAAGACATGCTTGTTGGGTGGAGTTCATTGAGACATTTTCATACGTTATCCGATATAAGTAAGGTAAGGAGAATATGGTTGCGAATACACTCTCTTGTAAGTACGCATTACTTTATATTCTTGATGCTAAATTATTTAGTTTTAAATACATTAAAAAGTTCTATCCATCATACATTGACTTTAGTGAAGAGTATAGAGTTTGTGAGAAGACCTCTAATGGTAAGTACTTTAGATATGAGAATTTCTTGTTTCGAGAAAATAAATTGTGTATACTGAATTGTTCCATGCATGATTTATTAGTTAGAAAATCGCAGGGTAGAGGATTAATGGGATACTTTGGGATATCTAAAACACTAGCTGTTTTACAAAAACACTTTTTTTAGCCACACATGAAAAGATATGTTGAGAAAATTTGTGATAGATGTGTCACATGTAGGCAAGCAAAATCCCGAATGCAACTCCATAGTTTATACACACCATTGCCCATTCTTAATGAGTTTTGGATTGATATTTTTATGAATTTTGTGTTAGGATTGCCTAGGAGTAAATGAGATAGAGATTTAATTTTTGTAGTTGTGGATAGATTTTTTAAAAGGGTACACTTTATTCCATGTCACAAAACGGATGATACTTCATATGATCCTGATTCGTTATTTAGGGATATTGTGATATTACATGATATGTATAGAACAATTGTTTCGAATAGAGATGTTAAATTCTTAAATTATTTTTAGAAGATTTTGTGGTGTAAGTTAAGTACTAAGTTATTATTTTTTACTACTTATCATCCACAAACTGATAGTCAAACCAAAGTAGTAAATAGTACTTTGTCTACTTTATTAAGGGATGTTATTAAAATGAACATTAAAAGTTGGGAAGATTGTTTACCACATGTTGAATTTACTTATAATCGTACTGTTCATTTTACTACTAAATTTTCTTCATTTGAAATTGTGTATGAATTTAATCCATTAACTCCATTAGATTTATCTTCTTTATTCATGATTAAACAAGTTAATCTAGATGACAAGAAAAAAAACTGAATTTGTTAGGTAGATTCATAAGAAAACAAGACTCAACATTGAGAGAAGAATGGAGTAGTACGCAAAACAAGCCAACAAGGGGCGTCGCAAGCTGGTTTTTTAACCAGTAGATTGGGTTCGGTTGCATATGAGAAAAGAGAGATTTTCAACGCAAAGGCATTCCAAATTACTTCCAAGAGGAGATGACTTTTTTCAAGTGTTAGAGCGTATCAATAACAATACTTACAAACTAGATTTACCGGGTGAATGCAATGTAAATACTACTTTTAATGTTGTTGATTTGAGTTCTTTTAATGTAGGTGATGATTTGAGGACAAATCATTTTCAAGAGGAAGAGAATGATACAAATTATGGCACGACTTCAAAAAATTCAATTCAAATTTCTATTGGTTCAGTTACGAAAGTACAAGTAAATAAGTTCAAAAATGCACTTAACAGGTTAATTCAAAAAATTTGGACTTAAGTAAATTCATGGAGACCCATTGAGCTTGGTCTACATATCCACCAGAGAAAGATTTGCATGATTCAAGTTCTAGAAAAGTCAGGCCAAATCTAAATTAAATTTTAGCAAATAAAATTGATATATTTAGGAATATTTAAACTCATTTGTAAGGTTATTTAATTAGTAATTTTTTTTTAATTTGGGCATATAGAGCCATTTAGTTGATTAATTATTATTTTTTTTTCTATTTTAGGCAAGTAGAAGATATTCTTTTTTAACCTTAATTAAGATGGCCTTGTAATAATTCAACCTATAAATAGGCGCCTTTGAATAAGAAGAAAGTATAAGTCATTAGTTAGAAAAATTGAGAGTTTTTTTATTTTTGGTTTTTTGAAAAATTATTCGAACTTATCAAGAACTATTTCTGTGGTGTTCATTAGTGACTTATCAAACAGACTTTCATCACCGTTTGTGATGTCTACATTATATCAAGGTTCTTATTTCTTTATAAACAATGGATCGAGATTCTATTCAAATATATTCGTAGAACGATCTTGAGTTCATTGTTGAATTCGAATCTCGTTATTCTCGACGAGATTCGTATCAGTACTGTCACAATTTAGCATCAAAACTAAGCAGACTTTGAGAAATCCATGCAAGAATGTAACCATGGCAGGGGGCTACATATTATATATTGTTTATCTTTAAAAAAATTAGCAACTGCAAATTGTGTTCTACTCATATTGATATAGGTCATATGAGTTTAATGGCTATATATATGTAATATATTTTAAGTTTATGTATAATATGAATGAAGTTAATCATATAAACTAATAATAGACAATTGAGATGCATGTAATTTATAGTTAAAATAATTAGTCACATTGACTACGTAAATTAAAAAGAAGTATAGTGTATAAAATATTGTTATATTCATATTTGATATTAACTCGCACCATATTAAAATAGTTGAGTTTGATAAATAGTATTACATAAATAGTACTTGTTAACAATGTTATATGATCAGTGGTAATGGTGCTAAATATTTAGAATTATAGCCTAATAGCGTTCAACTGTTTCTCGAACAAGGTGAATAATCCATGAATGTTGATTCGTGAACATTGATGATTAGTTTGAGAAATGAACAATGCACATGAACAGTATTACATGAACAATAACTTGAAAAACATATACATGCTCAAAAAAGTTTAACATAATTAGTGACAATCGCTTTATATTTTTAGAAATTTTTGAGTACAAAAAACTTTTTTGATTTGAATAAAAAATTTTCTTTTTTGATTTTTTACTAAAAAAAACTAATCTATTCTAAGTGAATGAAATTTGATTGATTATTTTTCTTAACAGTTTTTTATCATATTTTTTATATTGAATTTAACTAAAAAGTTTTTAAAATTCTATAAAATATTGGTGGCCAGAATTCTAATTTAGTGAATATATAGTTTAAAAATTTTATTAAAAAAAGAAAATTTAGAATTTTGAAAACTAGATTACTTAAAATGAGTCACTCAAAATTGAATTACAAAAATTTTTGTAAGAAATTATCATTTATAATTCTTTTTATTAGTAAAATATTTTAGTGACTCTTATTATTAATTTGAAAATTTCTTATCTTGTGGAAAAGTTTTTCGTAAGTTTTTTTCATTAATAAATTATTGACTTTTTATTTTACTTTTACTTCTTGATTTGTATTTTTTTATTGTTGTAGTATTGTATTATTAAATTGTATGAGATTTATTGATCTAGAGTCTAAAAAAATTTAATGCATTTTTATTCGTTAATAATTTAAATTTTGCACTGCATAAATACTTTTTACCCTCCTTAATTGTTCTAGAATTTAAATGTAAGTAATTTCAAATACAACTTTGCAACCATCAACACATTGAATTTTAGCTAGATGCCATGCAACTTGAATAAATTTGCTTTTATATGATATTTAGGGTAGAGTAGTAAAGGTTATACGCTTATCCTAAATGGTTTGAATTTACCATAAAACACTTCTACTCAAAATACTCACATAATATTATTAAACAATTATGTAATGTGATGATCATATAATGTTTATTTAATTTATTATAAAATGATTATTTAGTGTTATATTAGTAAATTTATAAATTTAAATTCTTATAATACACAACACTTTTTAATACATAATCTTTTATAGCACACTACCTTGTTTGATACACAATCATATACATTTCACGATCATATATTTTATAATTTATTAAATTTTTTTATGAATTTTTAATCTATATTTCATTAATGTTTTACATATGCATTCATTTTTAAAAATACAAAAAAAAAACCATCTCTTTCTTACTTTTGTTATTAATATGGTTTCAAATTTGTGGATGATTTTGTTGACAAATTAAGTACAGAGTAATAGATAAAGAAGTAATATGGAATGAAGTTTAATTTTCTTTCTTCATTGAGGGTTAAGCCTTGTCCTGTATCTGGACCTGTCTCATTTACAGGCTTTTCAAAGGGCAACCAAATTTACAGGCCTAAATCCAGACTTTGTTCTATCAAAATCCAAACCGACCATCCCTTGAACATTCACATGTTTGGTTTCATGTTTACCTGATGCGCAAGTAAAATGTGGTGATAGGTAAATGTGTTTTGATCAAAAGTGTAAATGGTGTGTATAGTTTTGATATTATAATTCGCTCTTTTATATTATCATTTATTTTGCTACCGGCAAATTTGATTCAACAATGGCACATGGCAATTAAATTTTGAACCTAAAATTAGTTATTCTACCATCCCATGCCATGGATGTATGAGCACATTGCATCATTACAACAATCAAATCTATATGTTGTTTCAAAATTATGCATCACATGGGCATGTGTCCTTGAGCATTAAAGACAACGATTATGTGCATCCAAATATGAGAAGGCAAATATAAATACAAGTAAAACAATTACATCCCTATATCTTTTGATTAACTTTCTCAAATCATATAACTATTTAGTAATTAATTACACAGATAAACAATCACTTGCACCAATATACATATATACTTTTAGTAATATGAACTGCCAGCATACAAATTGCCAGTCTCTATAGCATTATTACACACACACACACACGCACACACACACAAAGACCATATTCATAACTACTACTAAGGAATTGTAGCTATTGATTTATGATGATTATATTATGCCTTTCAATTCCTCAGTTATTTAGTAGTTCAACATTTTCTATGAATAATTAATTAATTGATTAACTAATTGCTGTATTTAATTTGCATGCATAGCATGTCTTATTGGTACATGCTCAAAATCTAATAATATTTTGGATAGTTAATATAATTATATCATGATTTTATATATATATATATATATCATTTGATTATTTCATTATTACATATCTATGTATTTAATAAATATAATAATACTCTTAGAGTAATAAGTTCAATTACTTAGATACTATTCTTAAATATTTATAGTCAGATATTATTGTGAATAAAGTAACAATAATATATAGATATTAGTATGTATAATAATTGATAACAATATATAAGTATTATGATATGGGATATGAAGTCAACACATAAATACAAGTTAGTAAATTAATGTATTAGACCGAGTCATCATGAGAACGATACGTAAATCATTATGTGAGCGTCATAAGTGATTCTCATAAGAACAATGATGTATGTGATCCTTAAACTTGAGATCACTATGATTCTCACTATAAAAAATGACATAATTTGATAGTTTCAAATGATATTTATAACAACATAGATTATAAAAGAAATAATAAAATATATTATAATTCGTGTAGAGGAATGTATGTAATCAAGATATAATTTGTGTTTCTTATATAATGAGAGTAATATCTTGGGTCTTTTGATTGAGTGAGGTTTTGAAAAATACATCATATTCAAATAACTCAATATGTGATATTGATTTCATTTGATAAAATAAGTTTATTCAAGATATCAAAAAAATATAGAATTAAATCATACGAAGATGATGTGTTCCATGTCTCATGTTTAAGTAGGATATCTAGAACAAATAGATTGAATTACACAGTAATATTGATCACGGATAAAGTGATACTAAACTACTGACATTTTTGTCACTTAAATATTTATGATGTATTGTTAAATATCGCTCATTATTTGTAACATTAAAATTAAATTTTAATATTACTGTCAATATGATAAAAATTTATTGAGTCGCACATTAAAATTAAAAATAATATATATATATATATATATATATAATTATAAATAAATTTAAAATTTGTTGAGTTATTTGAGTATAAATTTTGATTAAATTCATTATACAAAGATTTGACTAAATTTTATTAATGTCTATTTTATTAAATAATTTAAGTTTTATAAAAAAATCTAATTAAATAAGTTAAATTTAAATTAAAAATTTAAAATAATAATATAAATATGTGATATTTATATTTTATAAGTGTAGATACTATAGAGACGCAAAAACAATTAATTTGTATTTATAATTTGACAAAAAATATTTTACTAGAGGCATATATATTTATTACATTATAATAACACTAAAATCTATTAAATGAATTCCAAAAGATAAATAGTTTATTTTATATATTTTTTGTTGTATATATGTAGTAGTTTGCTTACTCGTACATGTAAATGGAATATTGAGTGTTGCTTCCATTGATCACGTTGGTAAATACACAGTTGATATATAATTAATACTGTCTTACCTAATTAAAACAAACGAGTGACATCTCACCGTCAGGATTAGACTACTTTGCTTATCCGTTTATATCTATCCATATGCTTTCTGCCATAGTTAGTCGTCTACACGCAATCTTGTTGTACTTCTCCTTTTGATACGCAATTTCATTGAGAAGGACGTTCAACAGATAACATAAATGATATGTGAGACGTGTAAGGTTGAAAGTACCCTGCAATTGAGCATCAAAGTTACGCAGACTTTGAGAAATCTCTGCAAGACCGCAACCATGGCCGGGCTGCATCTTATATATTGTTTATCTTTATAAAATTATCAGCTGCAAATTGTGTTTTAGTCATACTGATATATATAGTTCATAGGAGTTTAATGACTCTAATATATTTCAAGTTTACGGATCATATAAATGAATTAATTATGTAGACTAACAATAGATTGCCGAAACACATGCAATTAATAGTTGAGACAATTAGTTGCACCAACTGCGTGAATTAAAGAGACGCACATTGAATAAAATACAACTCGGCTGCCAACCAGGAACTAATATAATCAAACTGCACCGATATATCGATCGATTCAAGCAGGAAAAGGAAAAGAAAGTGAGGGGTTTTCTTTTCTATTAGCTACAGGATACTGTTTAGACAATCGAATGGAATCCTACTACAATTGAGGTTGGGATTAAAGCCATGAAAATTCCATGAGAAATTTGTCGGGAACTTTGTAGTTTCCTTGTAGGATACTTATTGGCTAAGGGATAATAATCGTGACAAGATGCTGTTTGGAACGAATCACACATTGATGATTAATTGAAAATTGTGTTCATCAATTTTGTGTTGCTGAATTGAGTATGCCTTCCTTATACGGGACATTTTTGCATTAATGCTTTGATAATTAGCTGTTAAAAGTAGCTAACTTATATATCTGACCATTTATTTTTCGAATCTTATTCTTAATCTCGACAGATTTCTCCAAGAGTCGTAGATCCAGAATTCTTTGTGCGTAGCTCTCGCCCTTGCAATTGTTCTATATTGTGCAACAGCTAGCAGATCTTTAGCTGATGATAAATCCATTGCGATTGCCTTAGTCTTCGTTGGCATATAACCATGTCTTAAGTGTTAACCAAGCAATTGCTCATAATTTTGAAAACCAAACAGGAAAGCAACCTTCAGCTTTACAGTTTAAAGCATTGATTGTGGCCTGCTCATTACAGGGAGCTATCATTTATCTAGGCATCTTGACCTATGAATAATACGACGTAACAAGTTGACTCAAAATGCATAATTCAGATTTATTGACTTGGGTATTATATCCAAGCTCAATTAGTCAATGCAGTTGTTTTCACCTAATATCCATGATCTGGTGTCCTCATTTAATACCCATGCAGAAAACACTAGGCTACTTGATCAATTCTTTCTTCCCGTTCTCCCTTATTTAGCAGTTGTGAAAATGACTTGTGGGTAGACTCAGAAAGGATGAACATCTAGAGGACTACTAATAAAACTCTTGATATATATCACCGTGTCGATAATTAGAAGCGTTATATACTGTCAGAGAGATTGACAAGATAGATATACAAGCAAAATTTTGACTTGTAAAAGTCTTGCAAGATTAGTCCACAGACTGATATCTGGCCTAAATTTTCCGACGGGGATTTAAGAGAATGACTTATCTTGATTTGGGGCCCTAGATTGACACGCACACATCGAGCAAACGAAGTGTAAGCCATAAATGCCAAGTTGCCAACTGTGAAAGGGAAGCAGCAAAGTCCAATCCAAACTCTCTGAAAATGGCTTGAATTATTTTACAACTGAGTAAAAAAAAAGCCATGATATTAAGATTTCCAAATTGCAATATAAGCACAATGCCATAACCCAACTGCAAATGCAATTCATCAATTTTCTTTTGCGCGAAATGGTATGCATAAATGTCAATCTTCACTTTGATTCTCATTACTTTTGCTGAAACAAAATGTATATTGCACCTATAAACAAATTTTCACGATTATATCATTGCTCTGCAATCAGTTTCCTCCAAGAAATTTAGCAATTTGGAGGAACGCGCCTAAGATCATTTAATCGCCGCCTAAGTGTGACCCCGATTTGCCCTTAGAATAATATAAGGTGAGTCGTCTACATCTATCTACCTCCTCATCGTTCTTAAATGTCATAACCACATTGGGTAAGCTACTAACTGGGAACTATAATGGAGTTGGATTAAGTTTGTGCAGAGTATTGTTAATTTGAAGAGAAGACCTGCTGACTTAAAACAAAAATTCAACAATGGTACCTTAATTGACAAAAAGAATAGATTTATTTCAAAGATAAACAATTTGGCCCAGCTGTTGACCTGAAGGGTACATAATGTTTGTTAATTTGCACTCTCCCACATGTCCAAGCCGTGTGTGACTGCACTGGGGATGAATTTGAATTTGTAATAAAGATTGATACGAAAATATACATATCGGTTGGTGGAAGTTGAGAGATGGAAAGTGGTCTTAAGCATATTCACATGTCCAAGTCCAACTCACACTCCTTTCTTCTTATAAGTCGCTCATTTGATGATTTCTCATAAGCTACCCCAACTCAACAGAAACGCTTCTCTTTATTTTACTATTTTTCTCTCTTTTCTTTCGTTTCTTACCTCTCTCTTGTTCTCTCATGGAGCTTCTCTATTATCTCTATATTCTCCCTATTTTTTATTTTTCTTTCATGATATGGAAGTGGATTGATGAGAAGAGAAATCAGGAATGTTACATCTTAGACTACCAGTGTTACAAGCCGGCTGATGATAGAATGGTTAGCACTGAGTTCAGTGGGGAGGTGATAAAGAGGACCAAGAATCTTGGTCTCAATGAGTACAAGTTTCTCTTGAAAGCCATCGTGAGTTCCGGCATTGGCGAGCAAACTTATGCCCCGAGAATCATGTTCTCTGGCCGAGAAGAAAGCCCTACGTTGCAAGATGGGATCTCAGAGATGGAGGAATTCTTCCAAGACAGTGTAGAAAAATTATTGGCCAGGTCAGGCATTTCACCAACAGAAATCGATGTTCTTGTTGTTAATGTGTCAATGTTAGCAGCAGTTCCCTCTTTATCAGCTAGAATAATAAATCATTACAAGATGAGGGAGGATATCAAGGTTTTTAACCTAACTGGGATGGGATGTAGTGCAAGCTTAATATCTGTTGATATCGTGCGTAACATTTTTAAGACCCACAAAAATAAGTATGCACTAGTTGTGACCTCAGAGTCCTTGAGTCCCAACTGGTACTCCGGCAACGACAGATCGATGATTCTTGCAAACTGTTTGTTCCGTTCTGGTGGTTGTGTGATTCTTTTGTCTAACAAGAGGGCTTCGAGACATCGTGCCATGTTCAGATTGAAGTGTCTAGTCAGAACACACCATGGAGCAAGAGACGAGTCCTATGAATGTTGCATACAAACGGAGGATAGCCAAGGTAGGCTAGGCTTTCACCTCGGCAAGAACCTCCCAAAGGCAGCAACTAGGGCTTTTGTTGACAACCTTAGGGTAATATCTCCCAAGATCTTGCCCATCAGGGAATTACTCCGATTTGGAGTGATGACATTTGTTCGAAAAATGATTAACAACTCTCCTAAGGGAGAGAAAAAGGCTGGGATCAATTTTCGAACTGGTGTAGATCATTTTTGCATCCACACAGGTGGTAAAGCAGTGATTGATGGCATTGGCTTCAGTCTCGATCTCACGGAGTATGATCTAGAGCCAGCAAGAATGACTCTTCATCGATTTGGAAACACATCTGCTAGCAGTCTATGGTATGTCCTGGCTTACATGGTGGCAAAAAAGAGGCTAAAGAAGGGAGATAGGGTTTTCATGATAAGTTTTGGTGCCGGCTTTAAATGCAACAGCTGTTTGTGGGAGGTGGTGAGAGATTTGGAAGCAAGTGCTGGTAATGTTTGGAAAGACAGCATTGATAGCTACCCACCACAGTCATTAGCTAACCCTTACATGGAGAAATATGGTTGGATTCAAAATGAAGACATAAGCACCTTCAAGATTCCCGAGGATTAAAGATCATCTCTGCGGATCAACAATATCACTTTTACTCCTTCACAAAAGGAATTTTATCTCTTTGTTTTACTGCATTAATATTTGATTATTTTCATTCTGTATACTATCAGTTAAGTTTGTTATTATTATTAAATCCCTTTGTGGGATTTCTTAACCCAATAAGGTGTGCAGCTTCTTCCAATATGATGAGAAGTTTGCCATCCTATTGGATGGCTGTTGTTTTCCTTCTGTTTCTTTCTTCTTATTCTTCTTTTCTACAGGTTATTGACAATGCTGCCGCTTTGTTTGAATTAATTAAGCTAAAAATTAAAATGACATAGAAGTTCTTTTTGTATCCATACAGTGTGATCTCTTTTTCTTTGTTGGTTTATTCAATTTCTGTTGCGGGTCCTTTCAAATTATAACACGAAAAAGACTCTGCTCTTGCAACCTGCCTCCCACACATGCAAATTGTACTAGTCTGTTGTAGTGTTTTGAAACCTAACTACTAAGACCACTGAACACTGAGAGGTCAATGGGGCCCCAAAATTTTGATTAAACCTTTTGTTATCTTCTGATCATCTTTAATGCACACAACTGGCCTCCTCATTTCTAGATTATTTAGCCTGACCTACTTCTGTGTATGCAAGAAATTCTATTGTAGCGTAAGGGGCTTCCGAACCTCGCTAATCCTGTTAACCTTGTATTATGTGAATTCCATTTGATTTCTTTGTTAAAATGCACTTGAAGATCTAGTATTCTTTCTTTGGAAAGCAATAACATACGTATACTCATAATCTTGCATCTCACTCATTTCGTATCGTCTCAACCAAAACTATGTTTTACAAGATCTTAGATTCATGCATGTACGCTACACAAAACAGGAACCATCGGCAACATTAATGAGCTGCGTATTCTTTAGAAATTTCATTTTCTATAAAGGCAGGATCACAACAAAGATATGATAAATCCAACAGCAACAGCGTGTGTGCTGCCAGTACAAAGTTCTTTTATGATGGCAATAAATCATTGGCCTCTAATTTGCCGACACAGCGCAGTTTGTGAATCACCTTCTTTTTTCCTTTGATGCCCAGGGATGAGACATGACCAGCCCAAGGACGGATATTGCTAAATTTACCATTCGCATCTCTTAAAAAAATTTCATACTAAAATAATACTAAATTTGAAATAGATTTAAAATTTTATTATTAAATTTATTTAAATAAATACTTAATATTTATTAAATTTCTTATAAATTTATAACTATATTATACTATTATTAAATATTATATTTAAATTTATAAATTATTTAATTAAAATTATAAATTTTTAATATT
>CP135565.1:6203937-6227953 GCA_032401905.1 Swietenia macrophylla | reverse complement strand
ATTTGAGTGTACGTGGGTTCCTAAGTTGGACTAGACCGAGTCCATAAAAAATAATAATAATAATAATAATCTGGCCCATCGAATCTTGCACACACAAATTTAGATTTAGGTGGATTCACGAACTTAATTATAGATGGATTTGTCAATTTAAATGTATTTTTTCTAAAATTTTAAAAAAATAATTAAAAATAAATAAATTGACACTCGAATCTGCGATAGACTTTTGCGCTTCTGGACCCATCACTACTTATGGGACCGGCCTTTAAAGACAAGCGAGCTGAAAGCGGGTGCCTTCGTCTGCCATGCTGAATCAATAATAACTCAAGCATTTATTTGAGGCTAGCTTTTATTATTTCTAGTTATTATTATGATTGACAATATTAAAAATATTTGTATATTAATGATGTTTAATTAAATGAATGTACGAATATTGTGTTCAATATCGTGTTACAAATAAAATAATAAATAATTTTTTTAATAATTTAAAATTTAATTTTAATATTTTTATTATTAATTTAAATAAATATTAATACATAATATAATTTAATAATAAATAATTTAAATTGTATCTTAATTTTTTTAATTTTATTATAAATTAAAAATTTTATTAAAATATAATTTAAATTATTTATTATTAATTATATCACGTGTAAAATATCACTCAAATTTAGACATTAAATTGTGGTCATTTCAGCTGTTAAAAGCTTAATAAGAAATATTCGTGGAATTGCTGTGTTCTAACAAAACATGTTTTCGTGTTAGACTAAGACGCATTCTTAGTCCATTAATTGTGTTGGTGTGTCTGTCTTCTTGTGATGATAATCAATGCATGTCGTGGAATTGACGCGTACGTTATATTTCAATCACAATTTACATCTGAAAAAACAAAATGGGATGGAACCAAGAGAGTCAATTTCGCCTGCCGAAATACGATACTTTCCAACATTTGACCTTTCTTTTGTACTACAAATTTGTATGATTTGATTCACTTCTACGAGAACAATTCCCGGCATATAGTTGCTAGTGCCAGCCTTTGCCAATAAGAAAGGCTGAGGGGGAAAATAAAGGAAAGGGGCTCGGGGGGAGGACACCAATTAAAAGCCTCGGAATACCTTTATCAAACAGGTTGTGTTCATTTCTTCTGGAGTTCAATGGAGAAGACAGCAGGCTCTGTTTACAAGCTTTTGCTCTCCTGCCCGTACGGTTTTTCACCATCTCAGGTCCTTTTTTTAATTCTCTAATCCCTCAGATTATTTTATACGATTTCCCTTTATGTTTGTATGTATGTATATGGGTGTTTGTAAGTTTCTCTGATTAGTTGTTCTTGCTGATGAAGGTTTCTGTGACTTTTGATGCATCATACGATCGGATTCCTCACCCAGATATTAGCTTAGAAAACTCCATTTCTGAGGTAATACTTTATGTCGTATCTGTTTTCCGTTCAAAAGAAAATTTTACCTAGTGTGGAATTGATATGTTTGTCGAATCGATCCCTTGTGCTTTATTGTGGATTTAAATCAATCCATTTGAACTATTACATTTTGAAAATATATTGTGAATGACCATAGTCTTATTCCGTTCTGTTGATTAGCATACCCTTTTACAAGAAATATTTAGACATCTGTTAGTTTAAATTCTAAAATAATATTATTCTTTTTTTTCCTTTTAGATATGGGATTCTAGGGTCCAGAAGAATAAGTCCTTGTTTAATGGGAAGAAGTTCAGGGTAAGTTGAACTTCTTTTGCACTCAAAATTACATGAAGTGATGTGTATGATACAAATTGTCTTAACTATAGTGAATTATTATAGTTATTTTCTATTTACATTGAATAAATATAGTTTATACAATATGTTTAGTAACTAGACTGCTCCAACATGATTTTACAGATCAATATTTTTATACTAGCCAATGAAAGAATTCCCTGATTCTTTCGTGGAAAATTGCAGATTTCTTTCAAATCAGGTCTCTTGGGATCATAGTATATTTATTGTTACATACCAATTTGTCCAAAGTATTGAGGGAGTTTTCCATTAAAAAATGTATGCAGAAAGGTTATGCAAATTTTCTTCAAATCAGGTCTCTTGGGATCATAACATTTACTGTTACATACAAATTTATCCAAAGTATTGAGGGAATTTTCTATGAAAAAATTTATGCAGAAAGTTTATGCTGCATTTTTAATTTGATAAAGTTTATATTGCTTAGTCTTAGTAATAACTTGTTCCATTAATATTTTCACAGTATGGAGGGCATGTAACGCATGGTGAAGGTGGATCCAGCCTAGAATCTCATGCATGCCTCCACCTTGGCTTGACAGATTATAGGTCTCTCTCATCTCTGACCTATGTGTAATGTTTTGATAATGTTTATTGTATACTTAATCACCTAGTAGTATGTTTAGACTCGCGTTTCAACATTAACTTTGTATTTAGCTTATAATGGACACTTTGCCTGGACATATTTTTTAGAGCTAGACAGTGGAGTAGGCTTATTAGCTTTAAGCTTCCACCTTGTGCAAAACTCAAGATAGCTCTCTTGTTGAGATCATTCCATTTGTGCTTCCACATTCTGTGGAACTTGGGTAGCTCTCTTGTTAGAGATTACTCCATTTGTGATTCATGAAATAACTTTGGAGTAACTTCTGCTGCTCTGGATTCTCATACAGTTAAAGAGCCCATACTGTACCAGTACTTTATGGGCATGTAATGGTACACTTTGCATCAATACATGCATATATTATATGAATCAACATATACTGGCCAAAAGGTTACATTATTATCTTCCAAATATCACCCAGTTTCTGCAACTTTGCTCCTCTCTTGAGGAAGGCAAAATATAAACAGTGTAGTCTTCCAGAGCCCAAATTGGTAGGTAAGGTAGTTTCAAAGGACTTTGTACAATATCTTCCCCAAACTTTTTTTTTTTCGACATTTATGTTTCTACATTCTGTTACAGTTGTTACTACAGTGTAAGAAATGGTTCCCACCAATTTGTTCTTACTCCGTTGTATTGGTTGTACTATCTAACTAATTTAATCGGGCGGATAATGGGAGTGACATATCACTATTTCGTATTCCTGAGTATATCTTGTTATCAAGATGATGTACTATTTGTTATCCTTCCTTTAATTGAGTAGTCCTATTAGAATTTATTCTAGTTGTGATTGTGCTCTCCAATTTCAGGAGTGCATGATTTGTACTGTAATATATATATATATATATATTTTATCTCATCGATGCTCTTCTTCCAAAATAATGGTCCAATATGTCTATTTGTTCCAGGACATTTGTGGGGACAAACTTAAACCCTTTGTGGGAAAAGTTCCTGGTTCCATCAGAAGGTACATTTGCATGAACATAAAATATTTGGTGCACTCTGTTACATTTTTTTTTAGATTGGGGGGTGGGGTGTGCGTTGGTGTTATTCATGTTTTCATTCTTGATGATAAGCCTAAATTATATGGCATATAAATACATAAATATGTGGCAAGTGCTCGTCTTGCATCTTTTCATCTCGCTAGAATTGTAAGTCACTCCTGAGGTAGTCACAATCATTATCTGTTAATTGAAACTAAGGTTTTAGTTCAAATAAAAATGTCAAGAATGATTTTCTTTATTGAGCAATGATATGTCTCCAAGATACCTATATATCCTGGTGCTAAGCTTCACTGTTGTTCAAAAGTATGTTAATGCTTGTTTCATGACTGCTGAGAGTCAATTTAGGACTTCCATATTTACTTTCCTATCTAGGGTGATTCATATCTCGGGCATCAATAGTGTTGCCTTTGTGCAGATGATCCTATCCAATGTCAGCACACTGCAAGTCCACTGGGTAATGGTGCGGTAGTAGAGACATCTGACAATAAAATACTTGTTTTGCAAAGAAGTAACAATGTTGGTGAATTTCCTGGACACTTTGTCTTTCCAGGAGGTCATCCAGAGGTATTGAATATGGAAATGTTAAATTTTGTTCTGGTAACTTTTTGGCAGCCATGCAATGTGACTCCTTCTGATCTATATCTGCTGAGATGGGGCAATTAGTTTGCAGCCAAAGGTTTCTTTTGTTATTTGTCTTTGAATGCAATTTGTGTACTATAATTTAGTATGTTATTTTTGCTTTCACAGTAAGGATATCTATTTGATGATTTACAGCCCCAGGAATGTGGAATAACATCTCATCAGGATTGCAAGGATGTGACAGACTCTGAGCTTATTAATAAGAAGGCTTCTCAAGAGATGTTTGACAGCATCATTCGTGAAGTAGTTGAAGAAATTGGAGTACCTACAGCATCTCTTGTGAGTGACAGTCTCTTCCTCATATACAAAGTCATGATCCCTTCTTTCTTATTTTGTGGATATATATGTCTACAAGTACCTAAATCTTTAATTTTCTCCCAGTGCAACCCACTTTTCATTGGCATATCCCGCAGGCAGTTGAATGTTAGACCGACTGCATTTTTCTTCATAAAATGCGGTCTTCAGTCAGAAGAAATTCAGCAGTTGTATTCCACCGCACAAGATGGCTACGAGTCAACCCAACTTTATATAGTTTCAATGGTATGTTGAATTTCCTTTCTCTTTGTTTTCCATCTTCAACTGCAAACAACTGGTTAATTCTTATTATTAATTGCTTGCTCAACTTTTTTATCTATTGGTCAATCACCCACCAATACAGCAGTGGTGGCAAGTGTGAGAAATGTGTAGGCAGTATAGGTGATTGTGTGGTGCCAGTGGTAATGATGGTGTAATGGAAATGTTTATAGCAGTCAGAGGAAGGGTTGTTGTATTGGTGTAATGGTTGTGGAGACATGGGTGAGCTTACTGGTAGATTGTAGTGAAACTGGAAACGTGATGTCTGTGCCAATACTTGATAGTGAGTCTAGAAGTGACGGTATTTGCGATGGGTCATTGCTTTTGTCTTTTATTTTCCTTATTCATTATGCAACATTTGTGAAGAATTGGGTGAGAGCTCTCTGGTAGATTGTAGTGAAACTAGAAACGTGATGACTATATTGATACTTGATAGTGGCTCTGGAAGTAAAGATGTTGGTGATGGGTCATTGCTTTTGTCTATTATTTTCCTTATTCATTGTTTAAGTAATAGAGGGCCACTGATGTCCTAACTTACTTGCATGACCGACAGCTTCCAGATGGGTAGGATCCGGGGTTCAATGGCCAATAATTTTTTGATAGAAGACACCTAGCACCAGTGTAAGACTTGTGTATGTGTACTAAATTGCCACTGTTTTGGAGTTACCATTATCCCTACCTTCACCAGTGCATGTTGACAAATTACAATGGTGCAGTTAAAAGTACAGGGAACACAGAGCGAAAAGAATTTTATAGATAAGCTCTAACCAAAAGTAAATGACTCACCATGATTTTTGTATTATGGCTGTTATTGGTTTTAGTGTGGGGTTGTTACACGATTATGGGAAATAAGTTTGAGCTGAAAATAAGAGTTGATTCTTATGGTAGGATTATAGATAAATTATCGTCATCTTCATCGTTTGTATTGTTATTATGATTATTTTGTGATATGATACTAATTAGTGTTTCTATCTTTCAGATTGACTTGGAGAACATGGCATGTAAAATGCCTGGCTGCCATCAAGGTGGATTTGCTCTTTATAAGCTGATGGTTGAAGCTTTGAAGAATAGTGATCAGCTTTAAATCTCTCAGTAGCCTGTAGCAAATTACTTATGGATTTGCTGAATTTTTGGCCAGTAGAAGAGAGAATTAAAGGCATATACTAGATTCTTTCTCTGAGACTTATTTCAATTCTGACAAAGAGGAACACTTACTAAGAATTGAATATGTTTGCACAATTGATCTGTCTAAGAATTGCAGCAAATGTTAAGTATAACAGTCCTTTGATTGCTGAGATATTGTCTGGTTGAATTGACAGAAATTATTAACTTACCCTTTGTGACAATAATTTGGATTCTGATGTTTCTTGTTTAGTCATGGCGTTGGAAGTGATACCAGTGCACTTATTTTATTTTTTAGTTGATAACATGATGACGGTGTATACTAGTGCAGCAACAAATGCTCTTTAAATGTAACAAATTATTAAAATCTTCTGGAACCTGTTCATTTTATTTATTTATTTATTTATTTTTACGTATGCACTTTACGTCTCCTTAAAGTTCAGAGAGATCAATTTGTTTCTTCAAGTTGTTTCAAGAGTCTCATGATGCTTTGCTTTGTAACAGAAAGAAAGAAATTTCAATTTGCTCATTGTAGACATAGGTAAAAAGCATGTTTTCAGAAGAGTTGTTGCAGGCTGGAGTCAGTGACATATAAAGCTGGGAAAGTAGGTACAAGTATTTTGACTATTATCTCTTATCAGTATCATATCCTGCTTGCTTGTCATGCATCTAAAATATTTTGCTTCTTCTTTCCTTTTTCATATTTATGGCTTTTGGATTTTTGACATTGCCATAAGTCTAATTCAAAGGAGTTGAATAATGAAGGTGAAGAAATCTTACCCCTTACCTGCCCCATAATTCGTCAGCTCTTATTCAGTAGTTGTTGATATAGTATGACATCTGTGGTTGACAGCTTGACATGGCAGCATTATAATTATAACCATGACATTTGGGCTATTCTTTAATCAATCTACCAATTGTATGCGTGTATTGTGGAAATTTTCTTCCTTGTGGCGGCAGAAATTCTGGATTTTAATGTTGCGAGCTTGTAAGCTATAAGCAAGATAAGTAGTTTGGGTTTCTGAATGGTTTCCTAGTAATCATTAGTCACTCCACCTAATTTAATTGTTGCCTTGAGCATATCACCACCTCGATTGAAATAGTCATATTGGGCTTAACCCCTTACCCCAAGAAGTTAGGTGGGTTAAACAAGTAGGCAACGATCAATTAGTTGGTTTTAGGTGATTTTTAATTGGATAACAGCCGAAAAATTAAAAAATATATATGTATAGTAATGGAGGGTCTCGACATCACAACATAATAGTTATTTTTGTGTTAAGGTAATCCTTTGCATTGTTTACATTGTTATTCATGCTTCCATGAAAGGTCCTTATTTTCATTACATAATTGTTCTTTTATTAACTATATGCTGGTAAGGAAAGCAAGTTTGATTGAATTCAATAGCCGACACAAGGCTTGTAGTCAATGAAGTTTCACCATTGAAACAAATAAAAAAAAAATGTTTCTGCATACAATATCATATTGCCATTTTGTACTGTATCTGAAGAGAATGACAGCAACATTTTAGCAGCATTATTTGTGCAGAGACAAATTAGGGACCAACCCATTTCTGGAAAATCATGTGCTGTTTGCACGTGCGCGGTTGATTCCCTAACCATTCTGCAATCTGCTGCAGTCTCATATTTTATAGTTGCTCCTAAAAGAATGCAAGTTTTCTCCATGTGAAAAGTTATGCGGTGGCTCTGCTTGGACTTTGTTTTGGTTGCTTGCTTGCCTTCCATGTGAGCTAATATATATTTCACTTGATATTACTTTAATATGTATCCAAATTTGGGGCGCAAAATAAGTGCTTTCTCGAAAAGCATCTAACCCACTAGGTTTTAAGGTATAGAGGCAGTAGAATACTTGGGGCTTGCGCGTAATTATTGCATCCTTTTAAGCTTCCTTCGGTATGAAGTGCTTATTTTTCTAAAAGACATGCCAGATTCATTGGCTTGTAGCTGCCATAACGCTGCCTTGGTTGGTTTTCTGTATTTCCATTCTTTTAAATCTAAAGCACTAAAGCTGGTAAAAGGTAAATATTCAAAGCCATTTCTTGACTAAATGATTGCTTTGCTTCATATAAAGAATAGTTTCGATAGGATATGAAAAGTACGCTTTTCATTTTTCTTCTCTTTTTTTCTTGCAGTTAACAATTCCATTTTACATTTGGTTTGACCACTTAAATAATTACCGCAACATATGGGTCTGGATATTGGCATTGAACTCATGCGTTGGGTGCAAGTTGGATGATTGAAACTCTTCCTATTATTGCATGATGAAGACATGAACCGAATGATTCATTTTATTCAACAGCAATTAATTGAATTTAGGGTACGACAATGGACCTTCCATATTGATTTATCATAAAGTCAATGATTTGGACGAGTTATGCATATTGAAGATGAACGTTTATCTTAATTATTAAAACGAGGGGATAATTTTTGTTGAGGCCCCTTAAATTTGTCAAACATCAAGTAGGAAAAGGTATGAAACCTACCATTGAAACCTAGTGCCATAGATTTTTTTTTTTAAAATAATTAATATTGAATGATTTCATCGATTTATTATTGTATAGTTGAAATACACTTGTTTAAAAAGAACATATTATTATTTTTAATTTAGACCAATTAATCTTGAAGAATTTAAACTTAATTAGTGAATTGTAACGAATAAGAATAGAGAATAGTCTTTATATTTTAGAAATAATTAAGATGTTCCGTATTATTATTATTGTTATGATTGATCGATTGTAATATTTTATTAAATAAATATATGAACAATATGATATATGATAGATTTATGCTGCCAAAAACATTCTTGTAAAATAATTATATTCATTAAAATTAGATATTAACAAATATTTTAACAGTAGTTCAAATTTTTTAAATCAAAATTTTGATAAATTTTAAAGAGTTTTGATGAAATTTTTTTTTTTTATAAAAAAAAACCATCAAATTTTATTTAACTGGTTACAAACAGAAATTGAATCATGGGAGGTAAAATTTTTTAAAATATTATATAGAAAATATATGGTTTGAATTGAGATAATAATTGAGATAATAGAGTCTTAAATCCCAGCTAAAAGTGAGGCAGTAATTTTGATAGCTTGTGTGCACAAATCAAAAAAATCCTGCTAGTTTTGGCCGTTTGTTTGCTAACGCAGTTGGGACCTTTCCACGTCCGTTAACTGGACAAAGCCCCTTGTGCCTGTTTCAGTTCTGGGGGAAGCGCCTGAATTTCAATCAACAAAAACAGCGCGTGGATCCATTATACCTGAACTCATACTGTATCGCGAATACGAACTGGCGTTTAACTTGACAGGAAGTGGTGAATAACGTGGGCGTTCTCACGTCCTTCCAAAAAAACACTCGCGGTCTACCGGCGTGGACCCCAACAACAATCCAGCTGGGTCCCAGCTCTCTTTTTTTTTTTGTCATTGTTAGTTTCTGTGAACGTTTTATCGCGCCAAGTTTGCAAATGCAATCATTCGACTTCTAAAATTTACAAGTGTCACGTTCACACGACTCTATTGTACGCAATTATTGGCATATGAAGCATTTTTTTAAAAAAAAATTTATATTTTTAATATAAAATTTAAAATAATTAAAATTAAAATTAAAATAATTTCTGACTCTTAAAAAAATAAGATGACGGTTGTACTCACGAACATAGAGAAGAATAATTAGAATTTCAAAAAAAAATAATAGAAAAAACATATATTTGATCTCAAATTGCAATTATTTGTACAAAATTATTGTTGACAATATTAAAAACACTTGTACTCAGTCAAAGTGCAATGCCCATATTCACTGTCCAACACGCTAGAAATATTAGCAAGTCAATGTCGTTTTGAATATGTCCCGCGTGTCCACGCCCGCATTTCATGTCTTTCTCGAGTAAAATGTCGTAACTGAGTGTGATATATCCACCTACACAAATTGATCTTCTGTGGTCCCGCGTACTCCATCGGGACCCATGCCTACGACTATAATCAACGCGGATCGTTACAGCATCTATCCCACCAAGGAATCACCTGATCTTACGCGGCTCTCATCCGACGGTGTACATTGCTCGGGGCCTATCACAGGAAAAGTATGGCTCCGTTAGCGGAAAACAGACGCTGATATCAGCGTTAAATTATTAAATATAATTTTATTGTAATTATAATTAGCGGTTCCTAATTATGTTTGGAGGAGAAATAATCATATTTTAATCACATTTCAATCACATTTCATGGTACATTTTCGACTCAATAACATAAAATTTGTGATTGCTTATTGCCGATTAAAATAAAATAAATAATAATTATACATTGATAAAAATTAGAGTAATATTATAATTAATTTAAAATTTTATATGAAGAATAGACAATATGATTGGTTGATGACAGGCAAGGTGATTTGCCTGAAAAATGTTGGTGCACAGAATGCAAGCGTGAAAAGAGGGTATACTATAAATGGGTGAAGAGTCAACATGCAAGGTAATGACGGGTCAAAAGAAAGGGAATTGCGCGCGTGGTTCTGTTATTTCGGTTGGTCTGAAAAGCCATGTCACCACTAGTTTAGGTTCTATTTTGCCATTTTCTTTTTTTTTTTCTCCTCATAATTTTGATTCTGAAAAGAAAATAGAAAATATTGAAGCTATTGTTCCCATCATCATCACCTTGACAAAAGTCTCCTCTCTATTGGTTAGAGATTGGTTTTTTGTTTATAGCTCTCTGTCTCTCTGTGGCTTTGATCTTAGATTTACATAAAGTTGTCGTTGTTGTTGTGCATACATGTGCGTTTTTATGTTTTTGAGCCTGCACTTGTATTGATTTTACTATCTTACATTTATTCCTTTCTTGTTCCTTCTTCCGCTGCTGCTGCTTCTGCTGCTGCGGCTTTCTTCGTCGAAATAAAAGGGCCACAAAAAGGTCTAAAGATTTTGTTTTTCTTGTTTTCAGAGTCCATTGAGGGTGTTTTTTTTTTTTTTTTTTTTGTTTTCCATATGGGCTCCTTTGTATTTGATGGTGAAGAGCAAAAGCTGCTCCTTCATTCAAACAAAGGTAAATTATTTTATTATATTTATGTTCATTTGGTTTTGGTTCTTAATTCTTCAGTCTTCATTGGTGTAACTATTGGAGAAAATGAAAAAAAAAAGAGAAAAAAAAAAAAGATAAGGAAAAAGTAGGCATTCCTTTGATTATACTGGAGAACATGCATTATTGTGTTTGGGTTTGTGTTTGTGTGGTTGAAGATTCTCATTTTTCGATAAAGTTACTGGTGCTTTTCATTTGTCGTAATGAACACAACCCTAATATTTTTTGTTGCTGCCCTGTGGTTGTTTATTTTCATGCTTTGGATGAATACAGTTTCATTGGTGACAGCGGGGGTGGTTGTTTTCCTGAACAGGTCAATAATTTGGAATTGAAGAGGCAAGAGATCAGGGCAGAGAGGTAGGAGTAGAGCGACAAAGTTTTAACCATGGAGCAAATCATCATTTTTTCAGTTGCTTTATCATAGATAATTACATTTTTAGACGATAGAAACCATTCTTGATCTGGATTTTTGCTGGTAGGGAGGAAAAAGAGTTTGGAGTTATCGATTAGGAAAGCACAGGGAGTATTTGATAAAACTAATTGAATGGAGGAACCACAAGGCGGGGAGCCTAATGTGCCCAAGAAAAAGATGACTAAACAGTTAACTGGAAAACGTGATGATACAGCCTTGCATTCAGCAGCAAGAGCTGGAAATCTTGATGCTATGACAGAAATTCTAACTGGTACTGAAGAGGTTAAATTGAAGGAATTGTTGCCAAAACAAAACCAATCTGGTGAAACAGCTCTTTATGTTGCTGCGGAATATGGTTATGTGGATTTGGTCGCGGAGTTGATCAAATACTATGATCTTGCTGATGCTGGAATCAAAGCTAGAAACGGCTTCGATGCATTCCACATTGCTGCAAAAGAAGGAAATCTGGGTACGTCACTTTCGATTGTTCTTAGTTTGCTCATTGTGATATTAATTCCTCGATGATTGTTAATATGAGTTGTGTGTTGCCATTGGTTTAGAGGTACTGAAAGTCCTATTGGAAGCACATTCAGAATTGGCCATGACAGTGGATTTGACAAACACCACAGCTTTGCACACGGCTGCGATGCAAGGGCATCTAGAGGTACTGAACTTTTTGTTAGATACAGAAAATAGCCTAATAACAATAGCTAGAAGTAATGGGAAAACAGCCCTGCATTCTGCGGCAAGGAATGGGCATTTGGAGGTACTGAAAACACTTCTAGCAGCAGATTCTGCGATTGCCATACGACCAGATAAGAAGGGGCAAACAGCACTTCACATGGCAGCGAAGGGACAGAATATTGAGGTGGTAGAGGAGTTGATTAAGGCAGAACCAGAATCTGTAAACATGGTTGATACCAAGGGCAATTCGCCGTTGCATATAGCAACCCGAAAGGGTAGAGAGAAGGTAAATTTAAAGCTTCGTTTTATAGATGTTTCGGCAACTCACAAAGACTTTGTATGTTGTTGTATTTTTTTTCCAAGTATCCAGAGCACTATTATTGATCTATATGGGAACATCTTTGATACATGTGGAATTTATCATCTTATCTTAATGCAGTACTTATGGAACAATACAAGCTTGGGATTTGAAAGCAGTAGTCTGTTGGCAATTTATTGGATGGGAGGGGTTCTGAAAATTGAACCACTCAAGTTAATGATTTTAACATTAAATGCTTATTTGAAATTCCTAATATTTGAATCATCATGAACATGAGACGAGCATCCTTTTAGAATATAGTATAGATTCCATATCCGTTTTGCATTTGAACTGCTAGTTGACTTCTAAACAGAATCCTTACATATCTAACAACTTGATAATATTTAATTTAGTAATTAGACTGCAGTGTTTGAACCTTTGAAATCTTAAGAATATCAGTAGGCGTAAATGTAAAGTATGTTCACAGATTAAGCTCCTCTTATTTCAAATAAAGGTGTGTAATCTGGGCTGTACGATCAGTATCCTGATTCAGTCCGCAAATATTTCAAATCACTTTCATCCTTCTGTATGAGTACTGCCATATTCATTATAGGAAACTCTGCTTATAATGACACATATACATCTAATTTTCCTTTGGAAAGGTTACATTACAGAGTATCTCATGGTTGCCTTGGATAAACAAGGAGGTGGCTAATTTGTTGTTGCTGGACCGCAAATGCAGCAATTTTCAGGGTTATAGTTCTCCTAAAAAATTTAGGAGTTTAAATTTAAAAAATCTGATGTCAAAATTGCTGAAAGATAATTATACTTTTTCCACAAAAGAAGTGAGATGAGAGGAAATACTGACAATATCTGTTCTGGTTGGGCAGATTATTAGGTTGCTACTGGCAAACAGCGAAACTAACACAAAAACAGTCAACAGAAGCGGTGAAACTGCTCTCGACACGGCAGAGAAAACAGGGCACGCCGACCTTGCAGCCATCTTGCGGGAGCATGGGGTTGAAAGTGCCAGAAACATAAAACCTCAAGCAAACCCCGCCCGTGAGTTGAAACAAACTGTAAGTGACATAAAGCACGAAGTACACTACCAACTAGAGCACACCCGCCAAACGAGGAGACGTGTGCATGGCATTGCAAAACGTCTCCACAAAATGCATGCCGAAGGACTGAACAATGCAATTAACTCCACAACAGTTGTTGCTGTCCTTATAGCCACAATTGCATTTGCAGCCATTTTCCAAATCCCTGGACAATTTGTTGATGATCCAGATGAAGCCACTAAGGGAGTAACTCTTGGGGAAGCACATATTTCTCAACAGCCTGCATTTATAGTTTTTTTCATCTTTGATTCTATAGCCCTCTTCATTTCTTTGGCGGTCGTGGTGGTGCAAACTTCAGTAGTGGTAATAGAGAGCAAGGCAAAGAGGCAATTGATGGCAGTTATTAACAAGTTGATGTGGTTGGCTTGTGTGCTTATTTCAGTAGCATATTTGGCAATGGCATTCATCGTGGTCGGTAAGCGTGAGAAGTGGATGGCTGTTGCAGTAACAATCGTAGGAGCTGTTATAATGGCTGCTACTTTGGGTACTATGATTTATTGGGTAATTAGGCATCGTATTGAGGACTCAAATATGAGGAGCATTAGAAGATCGGCCATGGCTAGCAGGTCAAGATCCTGGTCAGTTTCAATGATGTCTGATACTGAGGTCCTAAACAATGACTATAAGAAATTGTATGCAATTTAAAATTTCCTACGCCAGATCTTTTTTCTTACAATAAGTTAACTGCTAAATGTATATTTCCCACAGAGTTGTCCACAGTTTTTGTCTTCCAGAAGTCAATGATAGTTGATGTGAACGATCAATGTCTACACTAACATTTCTGAAGGCAATTTTAAGCATACTTAGATTAGAAGGAACCAGATAAGGGCCAGAGATACTTCTAGTACAATATTAAGCTACTTTTAGTACTGCATTTATTGGTAACTGATTCAGAATTATCGAAGTCAATACCATGCTAAATGAAGCTCACACTTTTCCTTGATAAAAGCAAAGCATAGCATTTGAAGGATTTGTTTAGGATAATGGTGATTCTGCCTAATTTTGAAAACAAAGTTAAAAATGTGTTAGAAATTAAGAAGGGCTTAAAATCTACCCAAATACCAAATGAAGCCGAAATGTTGTTGCTTTTTAAAGGAAAATGAGATGCATGAAGTGGCACATTACATAAAGCAGAGATACAACAACATGTGGAAAAATGAACTTTGTGCTAGAAATGAGAGGCCAAAGCATTGATTCGATTCATTGGGCATGGTGTTGGTGGATTCAGACAAACCTTGGGACATTAAACATGGAAATGCCAACCTACAGGGATGATTAAAACGACCATCAGCTTTGGCTGGAGCCACAACCATTGCCATAGCTTTTAGAAACAAGTGGCAAATTTTGGTGAAGCTTGTGATTCACAAATGACGCTCAATTCAAAAGTTGCTGGACCATAGGTGCACCTAGACAGAAGCAGATAACCATAATTGCACATGCGAATTACACACAAACTTAAACATACGACCGCACTGAGACCAAAATCATCCTTCATGACCTGCTTTTGGTATTTTAGTGTTCCCCTCCCCCGATTCATTGTGTATACCAAAATGTGCGTCCATTTTCAATATGGTAAGCGAAATTCTGTCGATTTTCTTCTCATATACTAGACAGAGCCCGTTGGCCCAGGACCAGGCCCAGAATCAGGCCCACCTTTAAATATATTTTAATTTTAATTTTATTTATGTATTTCTTGTAGTTAATTGATTCTATTGAGAGTTCCACACAAATATGGATACAAAAACCCAGAAATTATGTCCTTAATCAAGTCAAAGTTTACTTGTAAAGTATTTAATACGGAATTGCAACGAACATCCTTCTATCGGGAGTTCTGTCTTTTTAATTTCTGAATCAGTTGCGGTGTGTCTGTGATCCAAAGATGGACGATGAACTGCTGGAACTACAGAGACAATTCGAGTTCGCGCAACAAGCGAAATCCAGCGTCCGGTTATCTGACCGGAACGTCGTCGAGTTGGTCCAGAAGCTTCAAGAGCTTCACATAATCGATTTCGAACTTCTCCATACCGTCTCCGGCAAAGAATACATCACCCCTGTAAAATTTTTCTCTCCTTGTTTTTTGGTTCTTTATAAACTAATAAAAATTGAAACTTTTTTAAAAACTTAATCAGACAATCTGTTGGCAATGCCATCATCAATTCAGTTCAGAATAGACTATAATGTACGAGATTCTAATTGTAGTTGCTTTTGGTGATTAAAGGTCGAATTTTTTTAAATTGAGATATGTCTATCCTGCTCTCGTTCGATATTTGCTTTAGTTAGATTTTTATTCAGTTAAAAGATGAATAGGCTTTTCTGTTTCTTTTCCATGGCCTCGAGAAAACCACAAGCGTCGGGATGATAGGCTGAGTTTATTGTTGTTTAAAATAATTGATTTAGGAAATATGATGTGATATACTTTCTATGTAATCAATACAAACAATTTCATTATTTTGTTGCCAAATATTTTCTTTTTTTGTATAACTTGATCTATTGTTGTTTGGTTGTGTCGACAGTCTTAAAAATTCTTGGTCATCAAACAGAGCGTTTGGGATTAGAAATATTGACTTTTCTTCTTCTTTTTGGGTTGCAAGTCTTTCTTTTTTCTCGTATAATTTGTTTTTGGAATAATTTGGGTGTGATGCTATAATATCCTACAATAGGAGCAACTGAGGCACGAAATACTGACAGAAATCAAGAGACTAGGACGTGTTTCTTTGATTGATCTTGCGGACATTACCAGTGTTGATTTATACCATGTCGAGAAGCAAGCACAACACGTAGTTTCTGGTGATCCGGCACTTATGCTGATTCAAGGGGAAATAATATCTCAATCGTATTGGGATTCTGTTGCTGAAGAAATCAATGAGCGGCTTCAAGAGTGTAGTCAACTTGCTTTGGCAGAACTGGCTGCACAGTTGCAAATCAGCTCTGAGTTGGTGGCATCTGTGTTGGAGCCCCGTCTCGGGACAATGGTAACAGATATTTTCAGTTCTGTGCAACACCGAAGCAGTTGTAAGTGCAAAATAATGATGTGGGTTGCTTTTTACTTTTAGGTGAAAGGTAGGCTTGAAGGTGGGCAATTATATACACCAGCGTATGTTGCTCGTGTTTGTGCTATAGTTCGTGGTGCTGCAAGAGGAATCACAGTTCCAACAAATTTGTCTGCAATGTGGAGCACTTTACAGAAGCTTTTGCAAGAAATGGATGGAGCAACTGGTGTTGGTGTTGAGGGTTCATTTTTTCAATCCCTTTTTAATGGGCTGATCAAGGAAGGCGAGGTCCTTGGTTCACTCCGTGCAGGAGCTCACTGGACTCCAAGTGTAGGTGAAATATTCATTAAATTAATTGATTTTGGGTTTTTTTGTCCTTTTTGCTTATATTATGTGAAGAATGGGGTCTGATGACTATTATACTAAGTTTTGGTTTCTATTAGTTCAGTTGAGGTTTTACTTAAGAAAGAGTGAAAGCAAACATCATTCTCTTTTGTTGTTCATTTTAACCTATAAGAGTTCCTGCTCTAGTTCACTGAAATTCATGGTTTATCTGCTTCTTTGAAGTACCATAACAACTTATGAGATGTTTGGTTTCACTGGATGGTAACATTTTTGAGTTTTTGGAAATCTTTTGATGTGCACTTATCATTAGGTTAAGCATTCAAGAGAGGATAGAGAAAAAGAAGCTAATGGCCTTTTTAAGAATTTGTATCTTAACCTGCCCGTATTATTCAGGATTGACTACTGTATAACTGAGATTTCAATCTTTGTGTTAAATGTTTGAAATTTTGTGTTAAGAGTTTTTTAGTTGGAGTTTGAAATTTTCTGTTAAAGAGTTAATAAGTTGGGTTTCAACTTTTGTGTTAGATTTTTAAGTTAGGATTTCAACTTTAATGTTGCTGTTTGTCTAAGAGGTTTCAAGTTTTGTGTTGGCGGCTTGAATGTTACATTGACAAACAGTAGCCAATCCCTCTTATTCTATGTAGTATATTTGAATCTGCTTTACATGGTAATGGTGGGCTCTTACAATGTACCAGCAAAATGCATACATGATTTGGATTATTGTTACCTGATGCATCTCATTTTTCATGTTCTTGCAAAGGCTATTCCTCTTACCAAATTACTCAGTAACTGTTATTAATATGGAGGGCAATTTTGTAAGCAGGTCTTTGCTGTTGCTCAAAGGAAATGCATAGATTCTTTCTTTTTGCAGGTTTGGAGCTCACTTCTTCTATTGCTATTTTTGTTATTCAGATGTGTAGATTTGAATTATATTGCTTGCAATCAGTATTGTGATTTGAGAAATTTATCCAGTGCATATGTGCAGTTTTCTTTTCACTTCAAGCTTTGCATATTTGTTCTCCTTTTTATAATGTTTTATTTTTATTTTTTTCATTTTCTGGGGAAGATTCCACAATAATATATCATATCTGTTTGGTGTTTCCCTTATTTGTTGCAGAACACGTTCATCAGCTATGATGCTCTGCACAAACTTGGAATTTCCCAGCCTGTTCAGTTCTTGCAGGTATGCTCTTATGTTAATGCAGCACTATGAGAATAGAATTCTTTAAATTCATACTTCATCGTCTGGGATTCTTCTTTGTTGTTTATCTGATTGAATTTGTGGCAATGGACTCCAATTTAGTCCAGATATCCTGAAGGTACACCTTTAGTTACTGTATTTGTTCACCCCTCGATGATTGAGATGTTGGATGCTACTACTGATGATGCTGTTGAGCGTAGTAGCTGGTAAGGCCTAAAATTAAGCTTTTTCTTTTTTATTCTATTTCCCTTGTTCTTTTTCAACCTATGTATGGTAATTCTATTCAATCCTGCTTGAGCATATTTTATAGAAACTTGAGCATTATTGGTAATAACAATTCTAGCTTCCATAAGGATGTGGTCACCATTGGTAATTGTTGCCACCATATTGTAATCAGTGTCGCTTCTCCTGATATGTGACAATAATAATGGTCTTTTAATTGCTACTTTTTTTTTCTGCAATAAATTGTTCTCCGCACTCAATTACAAACATGGAAGGACCTTATAAAATGGCTCATGTATGTAATTCCATCTCATGCATTGTTTTCTTGTCTAACATAAATGGATTTATTAATACAGGATTGATTCTCTCTCTGTATTACCTGCATCCTTTGGGAGCCAAGATGCGTCTAAGATTCTGTCACTTTGTCCATCTGTTCAGTCAGCCATCAAGGTTATAGTTTGTTATTTTTTTCACTAATTGCACTATGTTTTATCTGTTGATGTATACTTCATTTGTTTAATGTTATTTTTCAGGCTAATAAAGCGCTCATCTTGGGGGAATCCTATGTATTTAGCTATGGGTTTGTCAAGGTATAAATTATATAAAGAAGCTTATTTTGAGTTAGGGATTCAACAGTAGTTCTGCGAAATACGATAATATGAGGTTTGAGAATGAAACGTTTTTCTTTGCCACCCCATGTTACTAGCACCCTTTGGCAAGTACAGGAACTCTGCCAAAAGTGATAAAACTTCTATACCTGTTTATTTTTCAAGGAAAAATTAGAAAGAGGTCGGCCCTGCTAATTTGCTATTGTCAGGGTGTTGATTTCTTGAGCTGTTTAGATTCCTTTCTTCTCTTTATCTATTATTCCCCTTCATTTTGGGTCTTGTTGCACCTTGAAGCCTACACAGCCTCTCACCTTGTGTGCTTTTTGTCTGTGTTTGTGTGTGTCAATATTTACTTGAAAAGAATCCAAATGTTTGCTCCNTTTGTCTGTGTTTGTGTGTGTCAATATTTACTTGAAAAGAATCCAAATGTTTGCTCCAACATTAAATGATGGCAATTTTGGATTCTGACTACTTTGTTTGAGATAACTCCGCATAAATTAATACCCATTAGTCCGTTGTTGAAGTTCTGATGGCTTCATTTTCATGTCATTTCAACGTTTAGGATGTGTATGATCGCGTGGAAAAAGAAATGGAATCTTTTAGTCTTTCAGGGTCCTCAGGTATCATGCCAAGAGATGATTCACATGTAGTCAAGGAAGCCAAAGTTGGGCATGATACAAGCAGGTCCACTCAGTCAAGTGAAACTAGTTCTGAGAGTGGTCACAAAACTACTATGGAGAAGGGATCAAAGAAGAAAAAGGGAAAATCTGCTGGCAATGTAAAGTCAGGTGCAGCTGAAAGTGGTGCAGATGACCAGGAATATATTCCTACAAAATCTAAGAAAAGCCAGAGGAGAGGCAAGGATACATCCTCATCACAGGTATCTGATTCTAAACCAGGAGCCAAGAAAGACAGTATTAAAATGCAAGAGGAAAATCTTAAGGTTCCTTCTGAAGAGTGGATAATTCAAAAGATTGTGATGCTGAATCCCAATTTGGAAGAACAAGGTCTGTCGTTTGTTTATTTTATTGGTTATGCCAACTGGGCATATACTTTATACCATATTTTCAGCAATGAAATGCTTTGATTTGGCAGGTATAGATGATCTCCAGACAATTCTTAAGCCCTTAGCAATTTATATGAGACCCATGCTAATCAATTATTTGAAGGAGAAAAGAAAGACATTGCTTACAGAAAATGCAGAGAAAATGAAGCGTCTGCTTGATAATTTGCAAAAGAAACTTGACGAGGTTAGTGTTGTGGTGGAAATGTTGTTTGCATCAGTGTTTTGCCTGTGGTGAATTGACCTTTTCTTAAGGTGGTGGTGGTGTTGTTTTTTTTTTTGGGCCTCTCGGCAGTCTTTCTTAAATATGCAGTTATATGAAAAGGCGTTAGATTTGTTTGAAGATGACCAATCAACTTCAGTAAGTCTTCCTACATTCGACTAATATATTAAATGGTTGCTATGGTGATGAAATGGATAAAAGAGGATGTCTCTGTGATTTACAGGTTATATTGCATAGGCACTTGTTGAGAACAACAGCTGCTGCTATTGTGGATACCCTCTTTCTTAACTTGGTAGTAATTATGCACTGGTCTCTTTTATGTCACTGTTGCTTTGTTCTTAACGGGGTCAAGATATATGAAGTGTGGCCTAAATACTGGGAACTCATTTCATGTAGGACATGCACAACAAATTGAAGAATGGTATTGAAGCTGAGGAATTGCAAAACTCTGAATCTGTTTCGCTAAGTTCAATGGAAAGAACTGCTCTTGTATGAAATAATTCACTTCCTTACCATCCTTGCTATATATAAAAGTGATGAAACTTGGAAAAAGGTCTTGGTGGTGGCTGATTCCTATTTATTCACTCTCTTTTGCTTGTGCAGGCCAAGAGTTTCCCCGGATCTCTTTCAAAGAAGGCTCTGATTGTCATTGAAGCTTTGGAAGGGAAGGTCAGTGTTTTCATGAAAGGACACAATTTTATTTTATTTTATTTTATTTATTTTAAGAGTTATATTGAAATAAATGGTTGTTCTTAAAATCATTGCTAAATTTTTTATCAGAAAACACAGTTTTTATTTTTGTCTTTTGTGAAAAGCATGGCTTATTGTGGTGGTTGGCGGAGATGAAATAGGGTGAGGCATGGGGCAATGGTCAACCATGCTAATCAAGATGTCCTATGCTAGATATGATAGTATGGTGCATGTTAGGGCACTGTCAACCATGACAGTCATGATATCTCATGGCATAGGACTTTGAAAAGGAATTATTGGAGATCAGGATGATCATTTGAAATTTATTTTCTTCAAAAATTGGTGACATGCTACACATAAAGTTTTGTCATGAAATTTTATATATAGAAGTGCGATTGAAAGGTATGTTTTTTTTTTTAAAATCTTTTTTCATGTTCCAATTGTGCTGTGGATGAGAATCCTTTGGTCACTTAAAATCCAGATGGATCTGTTGAGAAATTGTTCACTCTGTTACTGTTAGCGAAGATTAGTGGAAAGGAGAGGGTGTGGGCAAATGGGAATCTTAATTCTGATGTTAAGTCTTTGTTTTTGACCTTGAGGGCTCCTAACTCCCTTGGAGGGAGTTAATGATCTGCAGTCAATGGATTGTCTATATAGTCTGAAATTTGCTTTTGCTTTTAAGAAGCATATTTCATGATAGTTTCTATTTTTTTGTCGGTTAAATAGCAATGAATTTTAACCCTGAATCTTCTCTGTGACAGGAAGTAGAAACATTTATGACTGCATTTAGAGAGTTAGTGGAGGAGAGGTAATTATGTGCTTATTGAAATAGTATGTTTGTGGCTCCATGTGAATTTTTTTATCTTTGTTGACACGGTACTTAGCTCTTACATTGTGTGTTCTATTTCCAGTGGGTTGCTCATGAAAAAGCTTGACAAGAAATTGGAAAGAACTCTTTTGCATTCATATCGCAAGGTGGGTGTTCCTGTCTATAGGTACAAGCCATGGTATTTATATTTGCGAATATGTTAGACTTGTAATTTATACGTAGCATGCATAATCTCATTAAGAACCTGGTTGTTGCATTCCACTGCAAACTGGTGCATGATGAATTTGTCAATATAACTGCATACAAGTCTACATTGGATTTGTTGCAGCTTCAGTTAGCTCATTGTCTACAAAGTTTCTAAATCTAACTGTTATTCCTGGAATCTTTTTCATGATTTTTGTTTTTTATGAGTTTATGGTACAGGAAGAGTAGAAAGAGAAACGTGGGTTTGTCAAGTTGATAGACACTTATACATGTTTGAGTCCATTTACAAGAACTAAAGCTTCTCACATGTATTACCTCTCTTATCTTTCACTGTCAGGATTTGACATATCAAGTTTCTGCTGAAACTGACCCGGTTTCACTTTTGCCAAAAGTTGTCTCCCTACTTTATGTACAGGTCAGTTAATATAAATTCTATTTGTGAACTTCACTCGTAGATAATATCTTATTTGTGCAATTCTGAACATAGATTTCTTGTTTACAGATTCACAATAAAGCTCTTCAAGCCCCTGGAAGGGCCATCTCAGTTGCTGTTTCTCAATTGAAGGTATGGAGTATGGTTAATAATTCTTTTGGTTCTAATTTGTATATCTAACTTGTCCATTAATTGTCCAGGATAAACTGGATGATTCAGCATATAAGATTTTGACCGATTACCAAACTGCAACGGTGACCCTTTTAGCACTTATATCAGCAGCAACTGGTGATGTGAGTAAACATTGTGTTCCACTTCCAGTATCCTTAATTTATCAAATTTGTCACTGTTATGATTGATTTTTCTCATTTTTTCAAGCCTAACTAACTTTTAGTGTCATTTGGAAGTGCTAAAAAAAAAAACAACTAAAATGGCAGAAATGCTTATGCATTTTAGCATTTTGATCACTATGATACTTCATTTCTGTGATGGCCGTATTTTGGTAAATTCTCCTATTCTTTTTGTTTTTCAGGAACAAGACTGTTCATCTGATAGAATCTTGACTAAAAGAGAACTTCTGGAGGACCTAATGCCAGCACTGAAAGGCCTGGTTCTGGGCAATTCACAATCTTGAGGCAACATGGAAATCAAATCCTTAAAGCCCTGAGCTGAAAGCGAAAGAAAACTTCAATCGATGAGGGTAGCCACATGGTAAGTTTCGTTTTGATTATGACCGGAAGCAATTTGTCCAAGTGGTTAGCCGGTAACGTTTTCTTGTTTATAATTTGAGAGGCAGGTCTTTCACTTGTAGTTTAACATGTATGTTTTCGCATGGTGTCAGATAATGGTATTCCATCTGCTGGCCGGGCAAGGAGTTGATAAGTAGGAATTCTTTCAAAACATCACCCTGGAAAAACATGTAATATTTTAAGTTAGAAATCATTCAACAGTTATGTGTTTTGCGTTCCCCTTAGGCTTATTAAGAGTTACATGCTGACCTACTTCATCTGGAAATGGAACTCTGGGAAGTGTTGCAAGTCTCTATGGTTATTTCTTTTCTCAAATTTTAGCTCTCACGCTCCCAAGCAATACCGAAGCCAAACATGTTAAGCTACATAGTTTAATCCAAAAGCCATTGAACTCTTGGTTACAGATATCGGCTAAGATAAGTTGTTCATTGACCATATTGTCGAATGGCATCTGTTTGACCGATGGTGGCATTAATATATGGATCCTGATAAAGACTGGATTACAATAGGACAAAAACTTTTCTCGCTCTGAAACATAACTAATAAACAATGAATACTCGACAATTTTTCTCCGATGGCAACAGTAACAGCGTTAAGTTGCCAATAATGCTTATTTCTTCGCTTGAAGCAGTATTTGTAAATAAAAAAGGTAAGTAAATGTTGATACAGAAGAAAGCTGCTTTGTCGTGATTTTGGTCTAAATACATGCTTCAAGGTGTAATTTAATTTTAAATTAAATTTAAATAATTTTAATTATGCATATTATTTAAGTTTATTATATACATTTTTTAAATTTAATTTAAATATTTGAATTTATGCTTATTATTTATATGTATTTTATATGCATAGTTAAGATTTAATTTTAATTGTTTATTCTACGCTTGTAATTTATGTTTTATATATCTAATAGTATAGTTTGTTTAATTTATGTATTTTTTTTTGTTCTATGCATACATTATAAAGACAATAGTTAGTATGCAAATACATTAAAAATATATATATAACACTTAGATAAATAGAAAAATACCATATTAAATATTATTGTTAAGTATAATCATAGTATTTTATTTACTTTTAATTATATATTTAGTCAAATTCTATCTAAGGAGGTTGAATTTTAAGTAAGACCGCTTGTGATATCTCCTATC
>CP135565.1:6187305-6203700 GCA_032401905.1 Swietenia macrophylla | reverse complement strand
TGTGTGGACTATATAAAAAGTAAACATATTAATAAATAAAAAAATGTGCTAAAAAGAGTTTAAACTTATTAAAAATTTATACATGTAAATATTTATAATTCTAATATAGACTTATATAGTTATAAATATTTTATCACTTTTATTGATAATTATTCACTATTTATGTATCTTTATTTATTCAATACTAAGAATGAAATATTAGATATTTTTAAAATATTCAAAGTTGAAGTAGAGAAATAATATGATAAACAAAAAAAAGTCCTGAGATCTAATAGAAGTAGTGAATACTATGATAGATACATAGAGGATGGACAAGCATCTGAGTTATTTGTGAGGTTTCTTCAAAAGCATAAAATTATTGTCTAATATATTATACCTGGCTCTCCAAACAAAAATGGTGTAGCAGAGAAAAAAATTGAATATTGTTAGACATAATATAAAGTATGTTTTGCAACTTCAAATTTCTTAAGTTCTTGTGGATAGAAGTTTTTAAGACAGTTATATATATATATATATATATATATATATATATTAAATCAAGTTTCAACTAAGGTTGCTATTAAAATGCTATTTGAGTTATAGAAAAGTTAAAAAGCGAATTTATAACATGTATGTGTTTGTATTGTCCTTCTAAAATAAGAGTTTACAATCTGTAAGAGAAAAAATTAGATTTTAAGACCATTAATGGATATTTTATTGGATATTCAAAAAAGTTTAAAAAATATAAATTTTATTGTCTATCATATCACATTAAATTTGTAAAATTAAGAAATAATAAATTTTTTGAGAATGACTTGATCAGTATAAGGTATTAATCTCGTAACATAATTTTTGAGAATGATTATTCAGAACCATTCACTTCAGGTACTAAAGTGATTATCATCAACAACATTTCTTTAACACAAATAAATGTTGATAAAATAATAGTTGATATTTATCAACTAAATGATAACTAAATTTTATAAAATGATCATGTTCTAATAGATCAAATTGTTAAAACAACTAGTCTAGTTGTACAACATATTTCTCAAGAAAATGTTAAAACAACATTAACAAAATTTATTAGAGTAAAAGGATCACTAATTTTTATTGATTATATTGTATATTTACAAGAGTTAAACTATAATATTAGAGCTGTAAATGATCCAAATACATTTTCATAAGTCATGAATTATTAACAATCTGACTTATAGTATGATGTCATAAAAGATGAGATGAATTTTATATCAATGAATGGAATTTGGGATTTTCTTGAGTTGCCTAAAGTGTTTAAAGCCATATGGTGCAAATGGATCTTTAAAACAAAAAAAAATTTATTATTTAAAACAAAAAAAATTTTATTATTTAAAACTAAAAAATTTTATTATTTAAAACAAAAAAAATTTTATTATTTAAAACTAAAAAATTTTATTGGGCAACATTAAGAGATACGAGATTAAATTTGTTGTTAAAAGATTCACTTAAAAAGAAGGAATCAATTATATAAAAATATATTTTTTTGTGTCTAAAAAAGATTTTTTTATGTTATTATAGTATTAGTAGCTCATTTTGATTTAGAGTTATACCAAATGGATATGAAAACAACATTCTTTAATGGAGATCTGGAAGAAGAGATTTATATGAAATAACTTAAAGGATTCTCTTTCAGTGATGGTGAGCATTTGACTTGTAAGTTTAAAAAATTCATCTATAAATTAAAACAAATCTTCCAATAGTAGTATTTAAAATTCTATAAAGTTATTTCTTGTTCTAAAAGGTTAGTAAAAGTAAAATTTATTTTCTTATTCTATATGTAGATGATATACTAATATGACCAATGATAAAGGACTTTACATAAGGTAAAATAATTCTTTTATATAAATTTTGATATGAAAAATATGTATGAAATATCTTATGTCATTGGCATTAAAATACATAAAAATAAATATTAAGGTATTTTAAGTTTGTCTCAATAAATTTATATTAAAAAAGTTTAGAAAGATTTTAAATAAAAAATTGTTCTCCAAGTATAGAACTAGTTTTTAAAGTGATAAGTTCAGTTTGAACTAATGCCCTACAAATGATCTCGAAAAGGAACAAATGAACATTATTCCATACACTTTACCTGTTAAAAGTATCATGTATGCTCAAGTCTGCATAAGATCTAACATAATTTTCATAGTTGAAATATTGAGATGATATTAGAGTAACTTAGAAATGGACTATTGAAAAGTTGCAAAGAAAGTTTTGAGGTACTTTGAAGGGACCAAATATTACATGCTTATGTATAGATTGACCGACTATTTGGAAGTAATTAACTATTCATATTTTGACTTTGCTGGCCGCGATGATTCTAGAAAATCAACATCTAGATATATTTTTAAGTTAATTGGTGGAGTTGTATCTTAGAGAAGTGTTAAACAATCACTAATTGCTAGTTCCACTATGGAAGTCGAGTTCATTTATGTTTTGAGGCTACCTCTCATAGAGTATGGTTAAAGAGTTTTATATTTGAACTTAAACTTATAGATTCAATTTCTATATCATTAAGTTTGTATTGTAATCATTTAAATGTTATATTTTAAACTAAGAATAATAAAATTGAAAGTCGAAGTAAATACATCAACATTAAGTATTTAGCCATTAGATAACATATTAAAGAAAATATCATGGTTATTAAGTACATCAACACTGAAGTAATGATTATAGTTCTTTTAACAAAAGCCATACCACCATCAATGTTTAGGGATCATATAGTTCATATGGGACTTGATTTCATTATATAAATTTATACATATTGTTATTAATAAAACTCTAATTATTTGTTTTCTAATAAAGTGTACATATTTATTTGAAAGAAAATATATTTGTGTTGGACCTAAAATAAATATGAAGTTTATTCATTAAATTAAAGTTTTATATTGGACCAAAATTAAATATAGAGTTTATTCATTAAAATTAATTATCATATTAAAGTTGTAGTAAGAAGTATAATACATTTGTAATACATAGAAGAGAAGCTATCAATTTGGATAATATATCATCATAATTCATGTATCTTATTTCTTGTATATGAAAATTTAAAAGTTACGGGTTAAGTAAGAGAACATAAATTACAAATTTATTAAATTTAAATTTGTAATATTTAAATTATAACTTTTAATTCTCCATTATTTTTGTAACTCTAAAATTTGAATTCAAAACTTGTAATTTTAATATTAAATGGTCATAATACCTACATTAAGTGTAAAATTTTTTTGATAGAAAGAATTTTATAATTTGGATGGTATTTTGTTTTGTTAAAGTTTCTAAAATCGAAATTTTTTTAAATATTATCTTGAAAAAATTTAAAAAATTCTTACAATATTTAAAAACGTCGATAGAAATAGAAACAAAAAATTAGTTATCTTTTAACTTTTGCACTTAATTTTTTTAATTTTAAACCATGTTTTAAAATTACATGTTTACATATCATGGCTGATACACTGCTTGTAACATGAGCAAATGCTTGGTGCCCGCTTTTAACTCTCACTAATGTCCGTTTGAGATTGACATGCAGGCAGAGGCCTCTCATAAGGTTCGGCATCACCTAAGACTAGGTACATGGGTCCGAGTTAACTCTTCCTATGCTATCTGAAATTTTTTAATCTCTCCAAAGCCGTTTAAGTCCGAGTTGACTCTTCCAACATCACAAGCCAGATCATCAAACTCTAGGAAAAGTCTTTTCAGAACATAAATTTTCTTCTTTCCAAAATTTCATTCATAAACATCATGATTAAAAGGTAATAAACGCCTGCCGCTGGCAAACCTCTTTTTCTCTCTGGAATGGAGCCCTGTAAATTGTTCCAACTGTTGTTTCTTATATCTGTAATACTACTCATAGGATCTTCAGATCATTGCGCTAAAGACTATTTCTCTCTTCAAATTTTAGTTTTTGAACTCAGCACCAAACAGTGAAACGAAACATTTGAAGTTAGATGGTATACCAACATGAATAATTCTCTAATCCCCTTTATCTTTCCATTACAGTATACGGATACAGTAGCTTGTTCATCGACTGTGGATCCCCAGCTGAAGCATTCATATGGAAAAATGATAAAACGGTCATAAAGTTTGAGCAAGATTTTCTACTCACTCCAAGCGAAATCTTCAATCCAACGAATAGCTTACGATTTTTCCCCAATGGCGATAAAAACTGCTACAATTTGCCGTTACAACTTGTTAACGAAAAGTTGCTATTTCGAGCAGGATTCTTTTATGGTAACTATGATGGCATATCAAGACCGCCAAAGTTTCAGATTGGAGATAGATGGCAATTTATGGGCAAATGTGACAACTTCTGTGAGCCTAAAGGAGCTAGTGTGCCACGAAGTGATTTATAAGACTAAACATAAAAAAGACAATAGTGCGTTTAGTGCGTACAAGCGATATTGAGGTTCCTTTTATTTCTTCGCTGAAAGCAACATATATGCCAGATGATATGTGCAAATTGATGCAGGACAAAAATGCTTTGTACCTCCACAACAGGATCAAACGAAATTGTTAAGTGAATTTTCGTGTTCTTTTATGGAAAATGTGCTTACTCTGTTCTTTGTTTTGTCTATACAGGAAATTTTATGATCCAAAGGAAGAATGCTGTGATAAAATTTGGAAATCTCAGGAAATGTCAGAATATGTCAACATATCTTTCGGTCGAATTCCTCATGGCTATATGTTGCAGCAAAATAGACCGCCATGGCCTGTGATGGTAACTGCAATGGAAGCCAATGATCTCTGGGACTCCATACATTTATCTGTCAATTTTTCATCTCAAACGGAAAGAGTAGCCTGCTTTATACTCTACTCTATGGATCCAACTATTCGGGTTCCTTGGAATCAAACTAGGAAGGTAGAAATTTGCATAGACGGACAAAAGTCAGAAGCCACGGAAATCCCAAACTGGGGCGATTATAGATATGCGCACAATGTGGTGTCATTGCACCTACAAATGGGTCTACATTGGCACCACTACTAAACGCCATAGAAGTTTTTTATATGATTGATGTGTGCAAGGGAGGGCATTTGCTGGGCTTCTCACCAGCTGCGTGTGTAATTTTTCTTCATTTGCTTGGCGTTCTTGTTTTTTTCTGATGTAAAATATCTTCATATTCTTATTGATCATAATTGCTCTTCGTTTGTCAATATAATACAAGTTCTTAGTAATAGGAAAGATCAAGTTGAAAAACACTCCTATGGCTTTCCTCGACAGAATTTTAGATTATGTCTGTAATTTTACTTACTTCTACTTAACAAAATTAAACGAAATTGAAGAAGTTGGTTATGTAACTAAAATTAGCTTAAATACAAGATAAAAGATATTCAAATTCAGAAAAGAAACTAAGCGTATGTGCAAGGAATAAAGTTCCCCACTTTACTGACATTGCTTCTTCTGCACTAGTCAGTTGAATCCGGGCGCACTGACCTCTCTGATGATCATGTTAGCCATTAGTGAGATTTTGTTAAGTGGCAAGAACTAGGTGAGGAAGTGTGAGAGTGCAAGACAGTAAAATGGGTTTTAAGGGTATTAGGATACAGGAAGGCAACGAGACTTCTCTTCTTAAGTTTCAGAGCAGACAAAATGGAATAAAGTTCAGCTCTTTGTAACATTCATGCAAGATATTTGAAACACTAATTTTATATGTTCTTGCTATCTTCCATTATCATGATTACCAGCCTCAAGCAAGTCTCTTTTTCTCCCTGGCGATAGAGCCCTCCAAATTGTTGCAAGCTTGTCAGTTCTATCCGCAGTACTCTTCATAGGACCTTCAAGTCATCGCAGTAAAACTACTTTCTTCTTCATATTTTTGGTTTTTAGTCAACGAACCGCAAAATCGAACATCAATTTCAAGTTTGAAAGTACAATAACACACATGAACAACTCTTTAATCCCATTTAGCTTTCTGTACATGTACAGTATACGGCAACATTAGGTTGTTTATTGACTATCGTATGAAACATCAATAAACAAATCAAGCTCTCTTTTCCTAACATGGAAAGTGACATTAAAAGTTATATCACTTATTTCAGAAAAAGGCCCTTAACTGTGTAGTTCAAAAACCTGAAGATTGTTACATGTATCACTTCCTTGTGCTTGCATACAGTAAAGAATCAAGGAAACGACATGTAGAAGATAAATTTTCTTTAGACTCACTTGATCATAACGCTAACAAAAGTCAAACAACTAAATCTATACAAAATGGAACAATTGATAAGTAAGAGAAAACACCGTACGCCATCAAATTTGGAACGCGTAATCCATCAATTCTTGACATTTGATTGGTTATTTTTTTCCTTGTTGTTCTAGGAGAAACAAGTTTTTTGTTGTCCTGATAAGCATACAGGTTTTGTCCTCAGAATAAATAATCCTTCCGAATAATTTCTCCTTTTGTTTTCTAATTTACTTGAACGGCAGCATTGAAGATTTCGACACAATATATGTAGTCAAAAAAAAGTTGACGCAGTATGATAGGGGAAGCTGAAGACATGGAAGAGAATCTTGAGATCTACTCGGTTGTTCTTTCACGCGGTGAATTGATGTCATGTTTTCAGAGGCCGGCCAGCCACAAATATTTTATGTTGCGTTCCGCCCAAGTAAAATAATTCAACATAACAGGGAAGATTAAGAACAAACCAGTAGAAACAACAGGCTAAGTACGCCTTCCGCAGGATAGTCTATATAAAGCAGTAGAAAAAACAGGCTAACTACGCCTTCTACTGGCAAGTGTCTGGAAATGAAGACCCGGGAATTGTTGCAAGTATTATCACTTTTCTCTGTACTTCTCGCCGTAAGCTCTTCAGATAATGCCAGTAAGACTTCCCTTTTTTCAATTTTTTAGTACTTACATTCACCGAACTCTGGAAAGGTTAAAAAAAAAAAAAAAGGTACAAGAACAAGAAGAATTCTCTAATCCAATTTAGAATTCTATATATTGCAGTATCTGGCTACAATTTGTTGTTCATTGACTGTGGATCGTCAAATGAAACAAGTGGTTCGAAATGGCGTACCGATCGAGAGTTTATATATAACGGAGAAAATGCTCTCCTCACACCCAACCAGAACTTCAATATCATGAACACCTTGAGATTTTTCCCTGATGGCCAGAAAAACTGTTACAAACTGCCGTTATCTTCTGCTGATCGTAAATTTCTATTTCGAGCGGGGTTCTTTTATGGTAATTATGATGGTCTGTCTAAGCCGCCAAGTTTCAAGTTGGAGATAGATGGCAATTTATGGGCGAACGTGACAACGGCTATGAGCCTACAAGAGCCCGTGTATCATGAATTGATTTACAGAACAAAAGAAGAGCAGACAACTGTGTGCTTAATACGTAATAGCGCTGACGAGGTTCCTTTTATTTCATCTCTTGAAGCAAATTCTTTGAAAGACGATAATATGTACAGGTTGATGGAGAACAATACTGCTTTGTACCTCCACAGCAGAATCAACTATGGCGCAAACAGAAGTTTTGAGTAAGTGAATTCTGTTCATATCCATTCTTCTATCTTTCATGGTAATCCATTTTTTTTTAGCGGAAACTGTTTGCATATTGCTTAATCCTGTAAAAAGCTCCCGCTGGTGGCTCATGTAGATTGTGGCATACGTACATGGTGCAGGCAACTTGATATTTATGATGAGTGCTGCAATCGGATTTGGAAACCAAAGGAAATGACAGAATATCTCAACATCACCAAAGACTTCGTCCCTCGTGGGTTTGCCAGCGAAGAAAACTATCCCCCATGGGATGCACTTACAACTGCAATCCAAGCAAAAAATGTCTCAGATTCCATATATTTATCGGTCAATTTGTCTCTACAAGCGGCAGTGGAAGCTTACTTTGTGCTCTATTTTATAGATCCAATTTATCATTTTCCCGCAAACGAAACTTGCAAGGTCGAGATTTACATAGACAGCCAAAAAGTGGCTGCCTTAGACGTCCCTGAATGGGACAACTATGAGGATGAATCCAGTGTGGTATCACTGTACCCTGTTCGGGTCTCTGGTTCAGCAAATGTAACAATTTCTCCTGGAAATGGGTCAACACTGGCACCACTACTAAACGCCATGGAAGTTTTTTATGTGATTGATGCGAATTATGCGTCCAAGGGGGGACATCTGCTAGGCATCTCGCTGGCAATGTGTGTGACTTTACTTCAGTTGCTTGGAATTCTTGTTACATCTTCTGCTGTAAATTAAATGTCTTGATAATCTTATCGTTTGAAATCAAGAGCATGCATGCACTGTAAAATTAAAATTTGTCTTGATTCTCATCGAATGATCTTCTTATTATACATGGTTTATGATAAAGAATAATTAATAATATTAAAAATAATAATAAAACATACTTTATGTTAACAAGATCTTCAATTTTTAATTTTTTTTAATTTTTTGTGGACTTATAATTTTTTAATATAATTTTTAATTTGAATACGTTCGAATTAAAATTTTTTTACAAAATTCAAAATTATAAATTTTTGAGTGTTTTTCTTAATATATTTAGAATTACGGTAATCTAATTTAATAGTTAAAAATTATAATCAAAATATAAAAATTGCGTGAATTTTCTTTTAGAATCAACCATTTAAAATGTATGGTCTTTAATAACATATACACTAAATTAAAAATTAAAATGATTTGGATTCAACTAAATTTAAAGTTGTATAAGTTTTTTTTTTTTTCTTTCATACTAATCTAAGAAAGAGATAAGAAATGAGATTTAGGTGTTTTAGTCAAAGGAAATAACTTTTTTAAATTTTAATCTTTGAAAAATTAATTCATGTCAAAAGAAAAAAAGGTGTTTATAATTTTTAATTATTTAATTATTTATCTAATAATTTTGTGACAGATCTTTAGGCCCACGATTTGGGGGACGTAAATTTTCTCCCTACTTTTTTAAGGTGTTTCTTGCATGCTGACCTAATTAAAATTCATGGTTATTCATAAAATTTTTATAATCTAAAAGTCCGAAACTGTCACAGAATTACAATCACTCAAATCAGATAATAATTTGAATGATTTGAAGTATCAAACAATTTTTTAAAATTACAAAATTTTGGTGCCAGGGTTTGGCTAGATGTTTACTCAATTTTTATAAATTTTAAAAATAAAATATAAAATTATAGATTTTTTATTAAGTAAACTATAATTACCCAAAACAAAGGTTGCTATTATTAAAAAAAAAATGCATTAATTTGAATTATCCAACAATTTTCAAAAATTACGAACTTAGTAAAGTGGTTAAAAATTTATTTAAACATTTATAAATTTTCTGAATCAGATTGCTTTCGCTTAAAAAAAAATATTCTTTTGAAATAACAACCGAGTCTAAAATAATCTGAAAAAAAAAAAAAACTAATACTGAACTTTCCAAGTGACCATAACCCACTCGCAATGTTTAAGAATTGTAATTCACTAAATGAAAGAGTTGTACAACCCCCGTCGATCCAATTCTGCTTTTCGTGGCTAAAATTGGTCCAAGAACTTGGAATACCGAACAAACGCATCGGTTATTGAATCTATTTCCCGGGATACATAAAAGAGTAATGCGGTATAACTTTTCACAAATATTCCTTTGCTGTAAATGTCTCATGTTTCACTAGAGAAAGATCTGGGGCTGCTGCCAAATGAGAGGCCAATTACTTGCAACAATAGTAACGCAACAATTTGCTAAATTCAAATAAACATCAATGCCGCAAGATCACTAACAGAAACTTTACATTATAAATTCCCAACCCTCCTCCGCCGCCCCCAAATGAGGAAAAAAAAAATTTGTTAATGTTGAGGTAGAGCCGGTCTCTTTTCCAACATCTCGTAATGGACAACAAAATTATCCTGCGACCAAAATTAATATTATTAACATCCATTAGGCCAAAATTTGACTATAACTTGCAAACACCAGCCAAGGTATGATTAAAAAAAAAAATTAACACAAATGAATGAATCGAGTGACAAAAATTGTTCAAACCTTGCGGATCGTTTCAAATGTGCTTGGATCAAAACAGTGGTAAGATCCTCTCTCATATGTGCTTGTTTTAACTAGCGGCTCCACATTGGGGACTCTGATGAACCACAACCGATGTTCCTTGTGATAAAACCAACCTCTATTGTAACTGCCAAGAACAGTTTGCACAGATTTAAGTAGAATTTCAATGTCAACAGTAAATCTATATATATGGTACAACAAATAAAAATTGTAATCAGATTTTGGCACACCACTGGAGAGGAAAAGAAAGGATATAGAGACATGTTAATATCGAAAAACAGTTCATTGGGATAAGAGAGCATACAGTTCATTTGCAGCAAATAATTGGGCTTCATCTTTTGGCATGCTGCAAAAGTGACAGAATACCATGATTGCTAAGCAAAAAAAATATGACGGGCATAGCATAACGAAACCAAAATAAATATAAGATAGACACCTGTAAAAAATATAAAATAATGTCTCCACCGTGAACTTTGAAAAGTAACCTTGCTGCAGCCACCCAAAAATATCAAAGTGAGAAAGAGAAATACAATAAGCCCACAAAACCACTGAAAAGAAATGATTAAGAGCAGCTCACATGTAGAGAAGGTGGTTGTTTAGCATAATAACATTGTGGCACAGTGAACTCTGGGTCACCCTTTGCTGGTTCATCAGACCATGGTGAACCAAAAGTCTTGTGAAGATTTTCTGTTGAATTCAAGTTCAACCCAAGTGTTGTAAGGTCAATTCCAAGAGCAAGTGATGTAAGATCAGGATCACTCATCTTTATTACACTTAACAAGCCAAGTAAGCCAAATGGATCAGAAGCAGAATGTGCCGCCTGCATGGATTTCATATCCTGATTTCTAAATGACTGATTAACCGCTGACATCTGTTGAAGGCGAAATTGGGATTGGTTCGGATGTTGCTGATACTGGACAAGCTGATCATACGAGCCAATACCCGAAACTGGATTTTGTGAATTTAAAGGTCTTAGTCCAATGCCAGGTCCACTGGTCTGATCCAGAGATTAAATGTATTAATTTAATAGACAGCAACCAAAAAAAAAAGGAAGAGAAAGGAAAAAAGTGAGAGGTGCACAAAAAAAAAAGTTTACAAGGGCACTATTGCATTATGAGTAGTCAAATCATTTATTTTGAATTTATACTCAATTCTATTCTATTTTAGCCATCACACCGGCTTAAAGCAGTCCGCTTTCATTATAAAAGAAACTATATAAGCCACTAATGGCCACCCCAAATAAATATTATTATAAGATAATACCATATCTTATTCCATTTAAAAAATAGAAGTGATATGCTTATGCTTTTAATTTCCATTTAAGAAGAAATGATGAAAAAAAATTTCATCTAAGAAAAAATGATTAAAAGGAAAAACATTCTCTTCTGCTCTTTGATAACCACCTAGGTACTAACAAATAAGCCAATCACAGCAACAGACTGCCATACCTGTGAGTGATAGGCAGAGTGCGAAGATGGGAACATATCTGAGGCATGCAAATGGAGAAGATCCTGGTTGTTAACAGAAGAGAAGGAACTACTACTAACTGATGGAGCATGTTGCTGTTGCTGCTGAGGGCGATGAGATGAATAGGTTCCACCCAAATTGAACCCAGAAGATCTCCCCATCTATATGTTACAGATGAGAAATGATGTTGCTGATGATGATGGTAAGAGAAAAGAAAAGAAGAAGTTGTTAAATCTGTTAGATTGCAACTCACAGAGAAGTGCTGAGATTGCATCATTGACATAGTATTCTCATGAAGTTGTTCTTTGTGGTGCAAATCCATACCGTAATCTGCATTACCACCTGAATAAGATCTAACAGTATGGTCAACTTGTAGTCCTAGCAAAATTAATCAACATTTTTAGGTAAGAGCAACCAATCAATTTCCATACAAAAGGTTGTCATAGCTTCCAGACATCAGCGGTCAGAAGATAAATGAAAACTATTAACATGTTAAGCATGCAAAAAAGAATTCCATCAAAAATCATCAGGAGACAGCTAACATGTAAACACGATACCCAACATTAAAATCTTGTTCAATTATTGGCCACCGACCATAATAGCGCAATGATAAGGCTGAATAATATGAAGGCCAAATAATATGAAGACCTAGAAGTTGTCAAATCCATCATGTCCTATTTTAAAAGATGGAGGCACAGCAATTAGCATCTGCCTTCCATCAGGCTTGGGGACTAGATACTGTCCTTATTTGAGTTCCAGAAGTTTTCCACAAAACTCACAAAGTTAACTGTCTATAAAGTAGAAAGAATTATATCATAAGCAAGGTCAAAAGAACATATATGCACCTTTATATCCCGGCAAAGCTGGAAAATCTTCATTTTGGATGCTGAACTCTTGGTTTTGTTGAACAATAGGGCTAACTCCAAGACCTTGTTTACGTAATGAACCTGAAATGTTTGCTTCAAATTATATCTCCTGCTGCAGGAAAAAAATGAACTATCCAAAAGCCAAAGTGCAAGATCTTTCTTTATACCCAATTGTCCTTGATGCCCACCAGCTGAATTAGGTCGACTTGTCAACTGAGGGAAATCATTGTTTATGTCAAAAGGGGAACTATCATTAGAATTCACATCGTTCAACATTCCCATAGAGCTTAGGTTGTTCACTGCTTGAATGTGACTTTGGGAAAGTGAACCACCAGCAGTAGGATAAGAATTTCCTAACATAGAAATTACCTGTGGAGATCCTGGATAAAGAACATGTCATTCACACTATCAACATATCTAGACTAGAAAATCTACGTTCATTTCAGTACCAACAAAAGACTTAAAAGAAAAAAGTAGCAAACAAATGAATAAATATGATTCACAACTCACTAACAAGAAAAATAAAAAATTAATTTTAAAAAAACAGCAGACCAGCACTAGTAACAGAACATTTATTCCCAGACCCAACAAATATGAATCACCAATTTAAGGTAATATACCTTGAGGAAGCACACCACTCATCAATCTATTTTGTCCTTGCACATTTAGACTTCCAGATCCGATATTTGCAGCTAGATTTAAACGAGATGCAAGACTAGGCACAGACAATCCTCCACCAGAACCTATGCTCCTGCCAATGTTACCTCCACCAACCATGTTTCCCATTGAACTTGTTATCCGAGGACCTGCATTTCCCAAAATTGGAGATACTCCCAACCCTGGAACAGCATTCCGGTTACCAATTGCTCCAGAGGTTGGAAGAATTCCAGGAATAGAACCGCCAACTCCATTTGTGTTACTACTAAATCCGGGGTTTCCCACTACACTTATACCTCCTCTGTTTGTGACTCCTGAATGTCCATGGGAGCTTCCATGAGATAACTGCAAAATGGAGTCAAAACAAAAGTAAGGACAGGATGCAAAACAACATGTACACATGTAGAAAACAGATAAAGTGAGGAAACAGATAATTTCTTCACTGTTGCCAATCATAAAAAGTTACGCCAACTATTAGTGTGTTTATACACACTAGTACCTGAGAGAGGGCAACAGGAAGATTATTTGATGCAAATCTTCCACTAGAAAGGCTTCCAGTTGGTTGTTGAACCCCACCAGTTGGCACGTTGTTTAGTGTTGAGTTTCTTGATGTAAGTGTACCTGGCATGCTGGGAACATTAAAGCTCCCATGAATATTGTGAAGCCCTTGAATAGTTCCTGCAAATGAAACCTTTCAATTAAATTTATCTTGAAACAACACAAGTGAGTGGAACTCCAGCAAGAACTAACTTACCAGCATGATGGAAAACAGGAGAAGCAGCACCAGACTGTCCAGAGAAAGATGTGGCAAAGGATCGCCCAGTGCCGTCTGGAATATTTGCCGATCCATTGAGAGAAGACTGCAAATGTGTCACAATTTACTAAAGTAACAGATAAAACTAAGAACGGACCAAGTAATGTGTATCACCAAAAAATAAAATAATAAAATTTAGTCTATATGAATAAAACATAAGAAAGCTAGACTGTCAAATATTCATAACAAATGATACATCCATTACAAAGAAGCAACAGCAATTTTCATAATCCTGGCAGTAAACATCACCCTTTTATAACAAATTAAAAAAAACATTAAGAAACTAGTAAATAAATACGAATTATTGTGAATCATTTCTCCCGTGCTATACGAGAGAAACAACTCAATAACCTATAAATCATGTGTCATCATTCCATATTAGAGCACAATCCACATTCCATATCCAAAAATGAAAGTTCATGCAACTAGTTTGTAACCAAAAAAAAAAAAAGCACTTGTCCCATGTAAGCAGAGCAACACTATGAAAAGTTCCGCAACCAGATGAATGCTAAAGCTTGCAAGTTTAAGTGACAATACATTAAGTAACCCCGACATTGAACAAGTGTCAAAAGGTCATGCAAAAAATCATTCCTTGCTGAGAAGCAGCCCTTCCGTGTCTTGAAATTCAATAGATAGAATGCTGGTTTGAAAAGCTTTTCTCAGTGTCTTTCAAGTTATAGCCTGAAAAGGACAACATTACTGTAAGAGACTAAACCCATAAGACCAAAAATGAGACAATAGTAAACAGCAAGTCAAGACTGAAGTGAAGCCAAATGCAACAAGAAACACAAAGACACCAAATACTTTAACACAAACATAAGAAAATTAAGTCCCATCATAAACTAAGCCCGCTTTAAGTTTTCAGTAATCTAATATCAACACCAATTGCTAAATAATTAAAAATAAATAAGCAAATAGCATTTTACAACTTGTACCAAATTTTCACCGACTTTCTTCTTTCAAGAAGGACACATTCTTTGAAGTATCAAAATAATGGGTATGAAAGAGAGAAAAGAAGACATGAAAAAACGTGAATTAAAGAACCCTGTTATGCTTTAATGCCTTCTTTGACAATTTTCAACATCAAGCAGCTGCTGGTCAAAAAAACTATCAATCCATGTAAAATCTACATGAAAACTGGGCGAAATTTTCAATATCAAGGACCAGATGCGCAAAATGTACAATGTAAAAGTACATGAATCAAGCAACTTTTATAATACAATAAAAACCACCAAAGTTATTTTTTCAAGGAAGCGTATGCTACACACACATAAAGCATCATTTCTAACTCAGTCTTTAACTGCAATTGTTCAAAATTTACTAAAACAAATATTAAAACCGATGCACCATAACATCATGCAACATACCAATAAAAAACTAATCCATAATCAAATTCCACTACATAATCATCCGTTCGCTTACTGAGAAAATGGAGGACACTATCTAAACGGAATTCGTGAATCTAAATTTCTCATTTTCCAGCACTTAAAAAGTGAAAACTCAAAAAATAAATAAACAAAGTAAAAAAACGACACCTCTACTATTAGGCTTACTTCAGCATAGTTTGAACAACACAAAACACATTCACAAAAGAATCTAATGTTCTACGCTCTTCCCGCAGGTTCTCGCCAACCAAAAAAAAAAAGCCTAAACACAAAAAAAGACCCAAAACCTAATACTGCCAAATCGAAATCTTCGTCCATAAAACCTAAATTTCAAATCGCTATTAATGTCGAATGAAAATAGATATCATATTGTGCAAAAGCTCAGCGAAGCAAGAGTCGTAAAAGCACAAGTCAACTCGAATCAAACTCGGGCGAGTCAACTCGACGATAAATATATAGAGAGAAATTAAGTGCACCTTGTGGTCAGATCAGAGACCTCTGCAGGTACTGAGTCAAAGGAGCGAGTTTTTGTATGCTTGTGCCCTAAATCGCAAGGGGAGAAAAAGAGAAAATTGACGAGTCACAGAGTTGATAAAGCCTTCCTTTGACGATAAGTACAATAGATTAGTAGGTAATGATCGCATGTGGCCTTATGTAGTTAGCGAGTTCTGGAGCGGCGTTGTTTTGACCCATCGATCTGTAGACTTGTTAAGATCTGAATAATTTCTTTTTGTATTTCCTAAAATAATTTCCTACCAAAGGAAAATAATTTAATTTTTATTATATTTTATTTTTTAAGTAAAAATATTAATTATTAAAACAAATATTTGTATATATACGAAAGAGAAATTAATTTAATTGAGAATTTAAATAATAAATATTTAAATTAAATCTAATAATATTTTTTACGAGTTTACTATCACTGTTGTTCAATTTTTGCAGTATTTTATTTATTTAATAATATTAATAAGACAAACAAAATTTGATCATAAAATAAAATAAAATAAATAGATTCTATTTTTAGTTAAAAAGAGAGCACCTTAAGATTTTAATTATACAATAATTTATGTAAAAAACTCGATGTTTTATAATCTTGTTTAGGATTTTTAAATTTAATAACTTGTTTGTGAATCAAATCTTTCTTTGTAACGAAGTTTTAAGTAAAATTATTTTCATTACGTTATCATAAATTTATTGCATGAACAAAT
>CP135565.1:6134470-6177760 GCA_032401905.1 Swietenia macrophylla | reverse complement strand
CTAGAGCTAGTATTATATATCATAAAAAAAAATTTTAAATTTTTTTGATGGTAAGATTATATATGTAATAGTATTCTATCTTGCATATATTTATCTATTATAATTATTAGTTTATTTGATAATTTTAAAATATAAATATCATGATTTTATTAAATTATTATATAAATAATATAATAAATTAAGTTAAATAAAATATTATAAATATATTAGTTAATTTTTTTTATATAATTCAACAAGTAAAAAATATTCACAAGATAATAAAATAAACTATTTATTAAATTAAATATAAATATATTTTGTATAAACTGTTGTGTTTATACAAATTAAATAATAAATTTTAGTATCATGTATTATTTTTTAGTTTGAAGTATTTATTCAAAATTAATAAATTTTATTTTTTATAATTTTAATAAAAAATTTAAATACTATTTTATTATTTAAATTATTTATTAAATATAAATTTATACTTTAAATAAATAATTTTTAAAATTAAATTGATTATTCGGTTTAATTCTAGTTTTGCAATTTTTAGAATTAAAATTTAGTTAAAAAATTAATTATAATTTTTTATTAAATTTACAGTAACTTTAATATTATTCACAATGGCTGTACAACCCTAATTATTGTGAAATAAAATTACTAGCTTTCCAGTGGGTGTTTAGCAATCGCAGGTAAATGTAGAAGTATACATTAATTACCAAAATCCTTACTGATTAGATATAAAAATAAATTGCTTATTGGCAGAATTGCACACATATCAATTTCATCCTGTTGAGCATTAAAATATTAAAAAATCTAAGGTTCTTAGATCATTGGGACGAAGGCAGACAAGGTGAAAGCAGGATCTCAGGCTCAGATTTCCTGTCTGAAGTGAAAACCCATATTAATATTAATCACTACTCGGATCATATTCCTTCAACACCACTATAATTACTTCCACTTATGACTGTATAATCCCATATCCATTCCGTTGCCTTGGACTCAGTGTAATCAACTATTGTCACACGGACCAGTGTTTCTCCTACTGTTATCCCCATCTTTGCCATCCTTCTGTTCAAATTCCAGTCAGAAAACACGTTAATCGAATCATAACCAACGCAGTGTAGCCAGTTATATTTGATTAAAGTAAGCGGAATTCAAACATCAAATCTTCCTTACAATATTAAGATTTAAACTATTCCTTGCTTGTACTGTTATTTCTGTTTTCAACTAAGAGCAAAAGATACAAGTTGAAGCTTATCTGTTTGTTTAATGGATAAGGTAGCACTATAATAATGTGGCAACCTAGAATTCCACTATGAGCACAACGCTGTGACATTACTTTTACGTCAATGTCATAATGGACAAGATTATCTTATTATTTATTAAGAGTTGAACAAGACAAGACAAGTTGCTTGCACTAAGCAAGAGTTGATTTGCATTAATGTGCTTGTTAATGAAGTAGTATTTACAAATTAAATTGCGCAATAATTGAAGAGAACTTTAAGTAATCTTGATGAGTCGGTGAACCCAATAAAATTTGCTTTGTAAATTTCGACATACAAAGAGAAGAAGAATACATTTCCTTAAGGTCTCTGTCGCATGAGATTTTGTTTCTTCTAACTTGTTAAAATAATCTTCTTGTATTCACTAATATGAAATGGCTCTCAAACTCGGTCATTTGGCACGTCCATGATTCAGAATGAATAACATAATACACTGAAGTACGAATATATAAATTAATTAAAATTAGAGACCCTTGTGAATTCATTACTGATTTCTGCATGATGATCATCAGCAACGTCGACCTTTTGCTGTACAAGATAGCAATTTACGAAACATAAACAACAACGCAGAACAGGATACGTCTTTAGCTCTTCTAAGCATTAAACACTTCCTTTTGGTTGCAACACTTTTCTTATTACTTCTGGATGATCTTCTATTCTTCGCTCTCTCTTTGACTCCGCCAAAGCATTTGTTGGTGATCTTTTCATGCACTCTCTCTTTCTTTTTTGAAAACTTGTAGCTCCTTAGGTACATTTGCCTGCATGATAAGCTGTCCACAACCTTAGGATGTTGTTGGCTGCCCCGCCTCCTGTTTGAGCTCATCGACTGCACGAACTCCGCGTCGGATTCGGGCCACTTGTATAGGTTCACGTAGGTTGGCCGGACGGGAGTTCTGGCATCATTTATGCCGGCTGACAGGCAAGAGGAAGCCATGGAGATTCTTCAAGTAATCAATCTGGGTTCCTTCTTATTTCTAGTAAATGAGACAGAAAAAGTGATGAAATTTTTCGGTTTCTCGGTGATATCAAAGTCTATGTCCTTGAACTCAAGGGATGTTAAGGATATGGAATGATATGTATTGTGTAAATGGCGGCGGCTTATAAGGAAGAGGGCTTTCAGGTCCATGCCTATCATTTTTTTTTTTTTTTGTAATCGACTACTGTTTTTTCGGCAGTCTTGATAATAACCAAGAGGCATATGATTGTTCTATGTTGCAAGGCAAACATTGGGTATGTGGTTTCTTTTTGGTTTCATGCGTTATCATTATATTTTGGTCCTTGCATGCGGAGGATAAAGTAATTAAATCTTTAATTCTGCCTTACCCTTGATAATGATTATTGATATCTGATTTTCTCCGTCCAAAAGTCAATACCTAATTTGTTTCTTTATTTAAACTTGTTGAAGTAGTCTATATGATTGAGATTGTCCCAATCTACAAAATAAAAATGATGATGAGGGGTGCCAGTTTGCCAGCAAAGGCACTTCGATGTTTAAGTCATAAAAAGAGGATTTTAGAAATATATTGACAAAGTAATTAATGTTAGGAAAGTTTTTTATATATTTTTTCTTCAATTTTGTGACTTTTTATGGATTCATGGATAATCCTAATTTCAATAGACTTCCCATTTCATAATTTGTCTTATCTTGACTTCTTGGAATACTATTAGAAGTATTACAAGAAGAGCTGTACTTGGAGATATATATATATATATATATATATATATGTAGGATGTCTTTTGGAATATAACATTGAATCATGACACAAAAAAACAATATCAGGAACCAAAAATTACCAAGGAAGACAATCGAAGAGTCATAAATGCGATGATTGTTGTTAGTAATTACTTATTAACAATAGGTAAATAATGACCCATTAAATGTGAAATAATCACCCAATAAATACACAATAACATACATACGTTAATTGCATTAAATATAGTAACTGCTCGTGGACTTCTATAAAAGGCAGATTCAACCTCAAAGTAGGGTAAGCATACACTATCTTTCGAAATAATTCACTCACTTTTTCAAAAAATGCTTTTTTGATTTAAGTTTCAGAGAGTATTTGTCCCAAACTCTGGCACCCTTTGACTTCATTTTATCTTAATAGCAAAAGTCGAAGACAAGATCATCAAGAACCAAGGACGAGATTATTAAACCGAAAACTGAGAATCGAAGATCCAAGGAATTGAACCTGTTGATTAGTCAGTAAAAATCTAGTATCAACAATATATATATATATAATTAAATTTGGATGTCCTTTATTAATCAAATCCAAGTGATTTTGCCCTTGGCCTCTTTCATCTTGACCTCGACTCATTTTGAGGAGATCCCAAATGGCCGAAGGGTTACACATGAGCCCTTGTGATGATTTAGATGTCAAGAAAATTCTATGTACTAACAATGACAAATAATTACTATGATGCAACATATCGATTTGTTTGCTTAAAGAAATTAATGTTTAGTTTATTATTATGGATTGTGAGGCTACTGCGGATAAATAATAAACATTTATACTTCTCCAGCTGCTACATCTGTCATTTACAAAAGATAAAATTTTATATGACTATTGCTTTTCACCCTCGTATTGATGGCCAGATCGAGGCAATTGTTATAACTCTATTATCTTATAGCTAGAATTACTTCCTTACTACTTTAGTTCTCTCCTCCCCCTCTTTGGAATTCTATATGGAGCTTTACATTTCAATTCAAAAGAGCCAAGTGGGTGGGAGATCTAAATGTCAATTCCATTTTCTTTTTGTTTCACCTTCCCTTCGTCCTCTCTTTTCATATTTTGAAAATCATTAATAACCAAAAGTATCATCAACTTACACTCTGACCTGAGCAATTAGAGCGCAAGGATCCTGTGTGAATTAGCAAGAACCACATTGTAAGGCTAAATAAGTCCTAAAATGAGAGAAAGGTGGAAAGAACCTTATTGGGGAGTGAAATAGACATGAAACCGTTAGCTCTCGAGCAATGGAAGGAGCCCAAGATCTTGACCGCATGCCAGTTATAGTGTAAGTCGGCAACTCATAGGCCCTTTCTATTGATTATTATCTCTTTCTTACTCGAGCTTTTTCTCTTTACTAGAAGATGGTTGCTTTGTGCAAGGATCAAGAACACGTGATCGTTTATTTCTAAATGTTATAATTTTGTAGTTTGGCTCATTCATGATTAAAATATTTGTGACAAATAAGTCAAAAATGGCAAAATCAGTGCCCGACAAGTACTTGAGCGACCATCTATGTTGATAAGAGATATTTACATGCAAGAAATAAAAACTCGTACTTAATGTTTTATGCTATGTTTTTAAGATTTTTATGAAATATTAACATATTTCTTATTTAATTTTGATAGTTAATGAAAGAATGAGCACTTAAAAAAATATTAGAATTAACATATGTTGATTGCATAAAATTTCAATGAAGAAATGTGAAGTTAATAAATAATAGTTAGAGAGCTCAAAGAAGCAGCTTTAGGTCGCGATGCATTACAGTAATGAACAGTATATATAGAGTTCAAGGCCGCGAGGCCCATTGAAAATTATTTCAGAATTTTTTTCATTTTTTTTATAAATATAAAAGAAAAAAACGTATGTTTTGAGAGAATAGTAAATTTAAAAAAAATAAAATTAAAGAAAAAAAAGATAAGAAAAACTATAGAAATAAGTACTTGAGACTTTTGATTAACAATTATTTTTTGTTTCTTACATCGTGAACTAAATTTATTGTTTTAAATTTAAGATGTCGCCAAACCATGATTAATAGATATCTATTTATTTGATTTGATTAAAATTGTGTTATTGATTGAGTGTTTATCTTATTTTTAATATTTCTAATTAAATTGATCATTAATTAAATGATTTGATTGTATGTTTACACTCTAAAAATGGTACTGGATATTTATGATCTTGAGATAAATACCATTAAATCTATGTAAGTATATCACTATTTTTCATGCTTAATATAATTTGCATATAAAATCTATGAGTTTAATGAATATCTTATTATTCAAATTCATATGAAAATATAGTAAATTAATTGTTTAGAAATATTTTCACTGTCACATTAAAAAAAGCCAATGAATATATATGATAATTCTTTATTATCAATTATGTACTCAATATCAATTAATGAAATGATAAATTAAATTTGAATAAATTGAAGTGAAATTAAATATCCTAAAATTTTTTGTATTTGATCATAACTCTCATTTTTGTTTTATTTTAATTTGATAATTAGTTTAATTAATGAATAAAAATGGTATTTAATTTGTTTAGATAACAATAATTGTAGTTAAAATCGGTAGTTAAATTTTTATATAAATAATTTTCATAGAAACAATACTCAACTCATTATTTTATTACTTATCGTGAAAATATAAATATGTCAAGTTGTGACTTCGAATTTATAATGGTTAATTTTAAAAGTTTTAAATTTTTAAACAAAATATACGTGTATCAGTGTAATAAATTTTTTTTTATTTTTTTATAAAAGAAATTAAACTATTTTAAGTAAATGAGATTTGTTTATTTATTTTTTAATAGTTATTTATTATTTTTTTATACACTAAATTCAAATAAAATGTCTGTAGAATTTTAATTATTATTGACGGCTAAAATTTTACTTTTAAGAATTGTTTAAGAATTTTTTCAAAGAAAAAAAAATTCAAATTTTTTTTTAAAAAATTATTTAATGAGTTATTCAGTGAGTTATTTAAAATTAAGTTAAAGAAAATTTTCATAAATTTTTTTGCCATTAACAAAATTTTGGTGCTTTTATTTAATTATTGTTCATTATTATTTTGTGTTGCATTTGATATTATCAAGTTGTCAGTAAAATAATTTAAAATATATTAAACTTAATTAATTTTAATTTATTAATTAGAGTTTTAATTTTGGTATATAAAACGCTTTTCAATCCCCATCAGATGCAGTAGGATCTAAGGGCAGGATTTTCACCAGAGATCCACGTAAAATCAAGACAAAAGCAAACCTTTTTGCAGGACTGGCATTAACTTCGTGTGCCAAACTAAGATGCAGCCATCGATAAGAAGCATGAATCTGCATTAATTTCTTGCAGACGAAATGATTCAATAAACTGACCAATGCATCAACAAAAAAAAGTTGTGTGATTTTTAGCAGAGCTACATATCATTCAAATTTGATGTACACAGGTTAACTGGTTAGAAGTTGTAGTGAGAAAGTGACATCCACAACTGAAGTAGGGTCCTGTATAAAACACCCAAATCACAGCCCAGAGCGTTGTTTTCGAACATCTTGCGTTGCATCGCATAGCAAACAAAAGTTAAGAGTCTTGAAGAGAGTTAGAAGTCAAATTTGTCTCATAGGAGTCATATCAGAATGAGGTGAAATGGGGTTTGCCAGTTCTTTGGAGTCCCCGTGACAGCTGAAGGTTTGAGGATGAGATTTGAGGACAACAATGGACCGGTGGATGGCAAATTGCAATCACAATTGGTACCCATAAAAACAAAAGCAGTTGGCTTATTGGCCACATATTTCATTATGCACAAATTGAATCAGCTGTCGCAAGTAGTAAGTACCAGTTTCCTAACAGCCAAATAAAGTGACAACATTTGCACCATGTGCATTGCAGCTCAGCCTCAGGGTTGTCCTAGTCCAGTTGCATCAGGGAATGATCATTTTTGGATTGGTGGGTAGAGTTGCTCTTAAAAACAATGAAAGTTGGTAATTTCAGTCAAGACACAAGGAGCAGATGATCCATGAAATACAAATAGTGATGGTAGAAGAATTAAATGGAAACAGCAAAATTAGGTTGGCAGTAAATGATTCAAGTATTTCATAAACAAAGACAATATTACTGCTCTGAGAATGTAAGACATAATAATACTACTACTGTTATATTAATTTGTATAATTAAAAATTTATATAAGAATTTATTTTTTTGTGATAATATTTTTAAAATAACCAAAATATTTCTCCTATAATTTGTCAAATTTTCTTTTTATTATAATTATTTTTTATAATTAAAAAATTAGACCCCCACCTCGCCTAAGATTTACCTTTATTCTTGTTACTAAGATTTGGCTATAAGTGGTTTAATTTGACTAGTCTGGACAAGCTCATACGTCATATAAATCCATTAATGGTGATGATTATAGTAATAGTTAAACCTCGTTTAATTCATGAATCATGGTTTGATCATCTTTTAGCCATTAGTATGTTCGAATATTCCAATCGTTCGGCATATTCTCTAACCATTTCTCCTAAGCAATTAGGATAACTTACAATAGCTACAATAATAATAATAGGATGGATAATACCGTTGTTGTACTTGTCAATTACACAATTTATTTATTTATTTAAATATTCTAATAATTATAATTTTAAAATTAAATAAAAATACATTCACAGTTGACGACGGGAACCTTAATTGTATATAATTATAGCCAAACCCCACCCCACCCCATTTCTTAATGGCAAGGCAACGAGGAGGAAGCTTCAATTAGCGTTAATTAATTAATCCTCAGTTAATTAACATATATGGCGATCGAGTGTAGCAGCCACAAAACTCGTTCAAATATGGTTGTTTCTTTTGGCTGCCACGTATGTTAGTATTAGCAAGCACAGAGGAATCGCTTTTGACGAGCATCATAGTCCTTTTGATGACGTGGCGTGGTTCCATTGGTTATTCCCATGTAGAATATGGTATCTTCCCAATCTAGCACCACACACAAGTGCAAACTCTCCCGTGAAGCCATTGAATTGTTCGTTCTATATATTCGCTAGATCTCGCTCGGATTGGTCTTCTCGGAGAGACAATTGAGTGGCAGCCAAAATTATTTTCTCTTACTTGTCTGGTAAGACCGAACCCTAAACTCTCAATTTCTTTTTTCTTGTTTCGATTAGTATTCAGAGCAATTAGTTTGTCGTTGCTCCTTTTATCCCTTATTTTTCAATTTGATTACGAAGAAACTTTGCTAGGAAAAAAAAATTATAATTTGGTTTTTACATTGCTGAATCTACTGAGTGTAATTCAACTGTGTGTAATATTCATTGAGTTTGGTTGATTTTTATTTTTTAATGTTATAAACTGTAAGCTTCTATAATTCAAATTCTTTTTTTGGTTTCTGTGATTTTAAGAATTTTGATGATGCTAATGTGTTTTGAGTTCATGTGATCAGATTGTGATTTTTGTTTAAATTCTATTAATTTCAGGTTAAAATATAGAGAGAGTAATTGGTTGTGATTCAATCTGGGTTTGTTGTCACTGAATTTGAATGTCAATGGGTAAAGGAAGCCAAGACTATGGTAAGAGAGAAAACTTTGAAACGGGATCTTCAAATCAAGAAACTTTTCCTGCTTGGGCTAAAGATGCAAAAGAATGTGAAGATAATTATCAAGTAAATCACGAAATTGGGCTGTCAGTTGCTGAAGTTCAGAAGCTGCAAGAGATTTATGGGTATAATGAATTAGATAAACACGAGAGTACATCGATTTTTCAGCTGATTTCAGAACAATTTAATGATACTTTAGTTAGGATATTGTTAGTTGCTGCGATTGTGTCGTTTGTGTTAGCTTGGTACGATGGGGATGAAGGAGGGGAGATGGGGATTACAGCTTTTGTGGAGCCTTTGGTGATTTTCTTGATATTGATTGTCAATGCCATTGTGGGAGTTTGGCAGGAGAGCAATGCTGAGAAAGCATTGGAGGCTCTGAAGGAAATTCAGTCAGAGCAGGCAACTGTTATTCGTGATGGGAAGAAGATATCGGGTTTGACTGCAAAGGAACTTGTTCCTGGGGATATTGTGGAGTTGAGGGTTGGTGATAAGGTGCCAGCAGATATGAGGATTTTGAGTTTGATCAGCTCGACCGTCAGGGTTGAGCAGGGTTCATTGACAGGGGAGAGTGAAGCAGTGAGCAAGACTGTTAAGGCTGTGCCGGAGAATTCGGATATTCAAGGGAAGAAATGTATGGTTTTTGCAGGAACTACTGTTGTGAATGGGAATTGTATTTGCTTGGTTACACAGACGGGTATGAACACAGAGATAGGGAAGGTGCATTCACAGATTCATGAAGCGTCCCAGAGTGAGGAAGATACCCCATTGAAGAAGAAATTGAATGAGTTTGGAGAGGCTCTGACAATGATCATTGGAGTAATTTGTGCTTTGGTTTGGCTTATTAACGTGAAGTATTTTCTCACTTGGGAAAACATTGATGGTTGGCCAAGGAACTTTAAGTTCTCATTTGAGAAGTGCACGTATTATTTTGAGATTGCCGTGGCATTAGCAGTTGCAGCTATTCCAGAAGGTTTGCCAGCAGTTATCACAACATGTTTGGCATTGGGCACGAGAAAGATGGCTCAAAAGAATGCACTCGTCAGGAAGTTGCCAAGTGTTGAGACTCTTGGTTGTACAACTGTTATCTGTTCTGATAAAACGGGGACCTTGACTACCAATCAGATGGCTGCAACAAAGCTTGTGGCTCTGGGTTCTACAGCCGGCGCTCTTCGACATTTTAATATAGAAGGTACTACTTATAATCCTTTTGATGGAAGAATAGAAAGCTGGCCTGTAGGCCGAATGGATGCTAATCTTCAAACGATTGCTAAGATTGCCGCTGTTTGCAATGATGCTGATGTTGAGCAGTCTGGCAATCATTATGTTGCCACTGGAATGCCCACTGAAGCAGCATTAAAGGTGAAAATAAAAATTCCTGATAATTGCATCCTTCTATTATTGTAGTTTGTGTGTAATTAGTTATGCATGAGAGTTGGTGGTTGCTTAATCAATCACGATTGTACTTACATATGAAACAGAGGGGAAAAAAGCCAGAATATAACACAAAAAGCTTATTGCTGTTTCTTCTGTCAAAAATTCTAGCTTCAAATAGGGCTAACATCAAGCTTTTGTTTTTGTTTGCACGCGCACTTGCATTTATGTAATACCTGTCAAGTGCACAATTTTCTTCTACTCTGCTAATTTATTGCCTTCCCAGTGTACTGATTCATTAATTATTTGAAGTTGCTTCATATAGGTTGCACTGTGCATGCAATCAGTTGATATTGAAAGCATATGTTATATAGTTGCTTATTTTAATTTTCTATACTATTATTAGGTGTTGGTTGAGAAGATGGGATTTCCTGAAGGAATTAATCATGGTTCATCTTCGAGTCACAAGGATGTTTTACGTATGTTATATTGTCTCTATGTCATATTCTTTTTCTTATTTTATATATATATATATATATTTTTTTTTTTATGTGTATGTCTTAACTTGTTTCTTTCTTTTTTTCTGCAAAACCTAAGGTTGTTGTCAACTATGGAATACATTGGACCAGCGGATTGCAACTCTTGAGTTTGACCGTGATCGAAAATCTATGGGAGTTATTGTGAACTCCAGCTCAGGGAAAAAATCCTTGTTAGTAAAGGTTTGTTTTTTATTGTTTTCCTTTCTTGTTCCTTACAGGTTCAGCTGCCCAGACTTTTCCATCTTTTCTGTTTCCATTCTTTCTTTTACCCCTCTTTTAAATGGTTAAAAAGTGAATCATGGAAGTTTTATTAAGAGACTGCTAGTATATCTGTATTGGCAGTGCTTTACTTACTCTTTTAAAGCCTATTTCTTTTTAATTATTTCCTTTCTAAGATATTGGGTGCAATGTTATATTTAATTTGCCCACTGATGTAAATACTTTCCTTTTTAAGATAATGGGTACAATATGACTTGTCCATCGATGTAATGACACTAGGATCATAATTATTAAATACATATTCGAGCCGTATGAAGTCTACTCTCTTCTGATCTCATTTGCCTCATAAATTTTGCTGACAATACACATTTGAAAAGAATGCAAAAGTTCATTTGCAAAATAATATGATTGTATAGTTTTTCAATATTCATGGGCAATCTTTCTCGACATATATATTCATGTTGTGGGTGAGAAAAGGTATTCTGTTTTGCTTCCAAGGCCCATTGGGAGGGTTTGTGGAGACAAGTGGCGAAACCGAATTTTTCCTGTACACTTATGCCTGATTGTTTCTTGGATTAGCAGTTTAGTTTATATATCAGAGTTGCATAGGTTATTCTGTAATGTTTCATAGATCTATCTTTTCTGTTTGATACTGGCAGACACCGTTGTTGAAGTTAACCTGTCAATTATTGGTGCCTTTGGGATTTTTTGCACTCTCTTTCTCCTTGCTCCATTGACAGCTGTTTGAACCTTACAGGGTGCAGTGGAAAATTTGTTGGAGAGAAGCTCATACATGCAGCTTCTTGATGGTTCTGTTGTAGAGTTGGATCAGTGTTCAAGGGATTGCATTTTACGAAGTCTTCGTGAAATGTCAATAAGTGCACTACGTTGTCTGGGCTTTGCATACAAGGACAACCTTTCAGAATTTGGAACATATAATGGCAATGAAGATCACCCAGCTCATGAGCTTTTACTCAATCCATCCAATTATTCTTCAATTGAAAGTAGACTTGTGTTTGTTGGCTTGGTGGGCATAAGGGTAAGATGGTCATATATTCATTTCCTTTTCTGCTGCTCTGTTGTAAACTTCTGTTACTTTATTATTTTGCATCCTTAGAAAACCTTAACAAGTGTCATCTCTTTATTTTATTTTATTTTATTTTTATCATTAAGGATCCTCCTCGTGAGGAGGTATGCCATGCAATTGAGGACTGCAAAGCTGCTGGAATCCGTGTCATGGTCATTACTGGGGACAACAAACATACAGCTGAAGCTATCTGTCGAGAAATTGGTGTGTTCCAATCTCACGAAGATATCAGTTCAAGAAGTTTAACTGGAAGAGAGTTTATGGATATCCCCGATAAGAAAAACTATCTAAGACAAGATGGAGGGCTTCTGTTCTCTAGGGCTGAACCAAGGCATAAACAAGAAATAGTGAGGTTGCTTAAAGAGGATGGCGAAGTTGTTGCAATGACTGGAGATGGAGTAAATGATGCACCTGCATTGAAGTTGGCTGACATAGGTATAGCCATGGGCATTGCAGGGACAGAGGTATTACTCTTACTTTCTACACTCAATTTATGTGCTTCGATTTATGTCAAAGGATATATCATGATGGAGCCCGTACAGTTGAATGAATGATTTATGCTTTTGTTTGAATTTTCATTTTGTCGTGTTCTGTACGTGCTTTTAGTACATTTTGCCAATTTGAGTTTACTTGTTCACTCAAAAGTTTGACTCAAGGAGTGAGCTTGTCCCCGTAAGTCGGTGTTAATATGCATTGTAGGATTCAATAGCAAATTAAATTCTGCATTTCTTTTCTTATTCGATATCAATTACTTATTTGGTTGAAGATTGTAAAGCTGTTGCTTCCTAATCCCATAATCCTGGTTATTTTTGTTACCTCTTCTCCTACAATCAATAACTTAAACCCTGACCTCATTGCAGCTGACTGGACTGCTTTAGTAACATTTCCATACACTTTTCAGGTTGCCAAGGAGGCCTCTGATATGGTGTTAGCAGATGATAATTTCAGCACTATAGTTGCTGCTGTTGGTGAGGGCAGATCCATCTACAACAACATGAAGGCTTTTATCAGGTCTGGTTTTCCCCAATAAGTAAAATCATATTTTATTGTGGTTTAATGACATAATTGGAGATTTTTGCCCTGTAGAGCAACAGTTTCCTAGATTGCTAGCTTCTCATCTTATATATCTTTGGTGGTTCTCTTTTTCTCATGCAGAGTACTTAAGTATGACAATTTTGACAATGACAGCTGAGTAATAAAGACCCAAGAATTCTCTTAAGATAACCTTATATTTAGTGTAATATTGGACTTACATTGTCTGTGTCACCTGATTGAGTTTCTGATCAATGTTGCGCAAGCACAATATCTTACCAACAAAACTTATGACTTGATAGAATCTTGTCTAAACTGTACTCTTTCCTTGTGCCAGCTATATTTTGTTTTTCCTTTCCCACTAATCTTTCCCAAACTTCAATGCAGGTATATGATCTCCTCAAATATCGGCGAGGTTGCCTCTATATTTTTGACAGCTGCATTGGGTATTCCGGAAGGCATGATTCCTGTTCAGCTTCTTTGGGTTAATCTTGTTACTGATGGCCCCCCTGCAACAGCCTTAGGATTTAACCCTCCAGATAAAGATATAATGAAGAAGCCCCCCAGAAGAAGTGATGACTCATTGATCACTCCCTGGATTTTGTTCCGATATCTGGTATAAAACCAAATTATATCTCTCATAAGCAAAACAGAAAGTTCCAAATACCTAGTAGCTAACTTTCTTGGAAACTTGATGCAGGTGATTGGACTTTATGTTGGAGTAGCAACAGTTGGGGTATTTATAATATGGTACACACATGACACATTCATGGGCATCGACCTGAGTGGAGATGGGCATAGTCTTGTCACCTACAATCAACTTTCTAACTGGGGTCAGTGTCATTCTTGGGAGCACTTTTCGGTGTCACCCTTTACTGCCGGCGGTCAAGTGTTCAATTTTGACAAGGATCCATGCGAGTATTTCCACTCTGGGAAAATAAAGGCAACAACTCTCTCCCTCTCAGTTTTGGTTGCCATTGAGATGTTCAATTCGCTTAATGCACTTTCTGAGGACTCAAGTCTGTTAACAATGCCGCCATGGGTCAACCCATGGCTACTTTTGGCCATGTCCGTCTCATTTGGCCTGCATTTCTTGATCCTTTATGTGCCATTCCTTGCTCAAGTATTTGGAATCGTTCCTCTTAGTCTGAACGAGTGGCTCTTGGTGTTGGCCGTTGCTTTACCAGTGATTCTAATTGATGAGGTTCTCAAGTTGATTGGGAGGTGTACAAGCGGGTGGCGGTATTCTTATGGACGTAAAATGTCAAAGCCCAAGGAGGAGTGAGTGAGCGAGCACTCGCCCAATAAAAAGAGAATACTGATTTTGGGAATTCCAGAGTCTATTCTTGGATTGGAAGTGAATTGAACTCTTGGTCCCCATATTTAACCCTTATCCTCTCAAATTAGCACAGGTGACTGTGGACCCTAAAATTTGGTTAGATTGATTAAACAGAGTTTGTTATGGTATATTTTCACTTAAAGAATTTTGCAAGATTAAAAGGTTTTTTACAATCTTTCAAAGTCTTTTGCGTGTATCTTACTTACCTTTGTGGCTGCAGTAAATGAGTTGCAAGTTTAGTGCCTAATTAGGGCCCAAAAGAAGATGAATAAGACTCTGGCAATTTGTTAGCATATACTTTGTTCTATTTATTCTGACGGTGATAACATATTTATTTTGCAAGCGCTCTGTGAGGGAATTTTTAGATCAGATAAAAATGAATTATTCTTAAAATTTATGAGTGTGAATTTTATACATTTTAATAGACAAATCTTTTAAAAAGGAGGTAATGATCTAATCTATAATAAAATAATATTAAAATTAAATTTATTTTAATTTTAATATTTTAATTAAATGTTTACGTATAATAAATACGTTCACGATAAATTCATAAATTTTAAAATAAAACAGGACAAATATGTAAAAATTTTCACTGTAATAAAAGTGATATAAAATTGAGTAGAAGAAAATATGATAAAATTTTATATTAAATAAAAATAAATTAAAATTAAATAAAAAAAATATGATAAAATTTAAAAAAAGACAAGAATCAACTACAGTAAATTTTGTAGAGGACATGTTTTTAAGAATAAGGAAACGGCCCAACCGTGACAGTTCGCTCCAATCTTTCAATTTGAGACTTTTAGATTGACCAATGGTCAAAGACAGTTTTACTAACGGAGGGATTCGGAATTGGTAGAATTTGTTTTGCGAAGTTGGCCTCTCTGATACGGTTCTGTACGGCCAAACATACACCATTTGCTGTTAACTAATTGGAGACAAATTTTCATTTAATTTGCAATTCAGAGCATGAATTACAAGTGAAAAAAAGAAAAAGGACCAACTACTACACTCCCATAAAAAATAAACACTAACCCTAACCACAGAAACACCACCACTACCACCACCGTGGCTTCTTGACAGCAAGACTTCTCTCTTTACAACCACTTGACAAACAGGTACAAACGAACAATTTAACCCCCAAACCCGTAGAGAGTCCTGCCCTGCCTCTTGAGCGCATACACAACATCCATTGCCGTCACCGTCTTCCTCCTTGCGTGCTCGGTGTATGTGACGGCGTCACGAATCACATTCTCCAAGAAGATCTTCAGAACTCCACGCGTTTCCTCGTAAATCAAGCCACTGATACGCTTGACTCCACCCCTACGAGCCAAACGCCGTATTGCCGGCTTTGTGATACCCTGAATGTTATCGCGGAGAACCTTACGGTGACGCTTCGCTCCTCCCTTTCCCAAACCCTTGCCTCCCTTTCCACGACCCGACATTTTCTATAGCAGAGAAACGTAAGAAAGCTAGCAGAAGAAAAGAAATTTTATCCAGAAGACGAACCAAACCCAGGTGAAAGAAGACAATCAGACCAAAATGAGCACAAACACTTACCTGAATACAGGATATTGATCAGAGAACTGAAATTTTTTTAAGGGCACTTTTGAGCGATGATCTCCTTTCCTGAGAATGGCGTGACACAGTGATGGTAATTTATACAGAAACTTGAGAACCGGGTATTTGGGTCTCCATCTGCGTTGCGGTATTGAGAATGCGTTTGATCCGTCGATATGTATAAAATAAACGGAGCGATTGCGGATTTACGATGGGCAAGGATCGATGACGTGGACAAGGTGTGTTGTTGAGTGTGCTTGTTTTTTAGTTTGGGAGTAAAAGCAGTGCGCGGGATTACTTGGCGCCTGTTGATTTGAGGAGGAGCTTTGTATCCGATGCAGACCAAAATATTACGAAAGAGAAAGTTGCAATGACACCATTTTATTAGGTTAAACGGGAATAATATAATAAAATTCTTTAATTAATTAAAAAATTATTTATTAATCCAAACATTGTTGGAAATTTAAAAAAATAAAATAAAATAAAGGAGGAGTTACAATTACAGTATTAAACTTAAACTAGATCTTCTTTGGCATATGAACAAATTTCATACACATTGACACCCAAGATATATTGTTTGACTAAACTTATATTGTACCCTTTTTACAGCTTCTTTGTATATATAAAAGTCTGTCATAGAAGATATATGGCTTGCAAGTAGTATGTCAAGTTCTTACAAACTCAAACATGACTAATATACATTTATTGAAACGAGCCAATTTTTCGACGAAAAATTTGTAATATATAGTAAAAAACTTAAAACGATTAATCTAAATTTAATATATAAAATAAAAAATTAATAAAAATATTTAAAATACGAACAAAAAATTTAAAATATGTAATAAATAATTTAAAAAATTTTAAATTACGTGTTACAGTAAATGTTGTAATAAATGATCTCTGTAAATACATAATTCATTGTTCCACGATTGGTTGGATGGTATATGAACAAATTTCCTATGACATGCAAGATATATTGTTTGAGTCAACTTATATTGCATCCTTTCAACTAGCAATTACAACCTCTTTGTATATAAGAAAATGTATCATATAAGATATTTGACTTACTAGTAGTATGTTATGTCCTTGCAAAATCAAAATTGATTAATATATCTTTATGTATCGTATATTTTTTAATAAAAAATTAAAATAATTAATACAAATTTTAAAATAGTCTAAAAAAACTTAAAAATATGAAATAAAAATTTAAAACGTAAAACAAAAATACTTAAAATATAAACAAAAAATTTTAAAATTTTGAATCGTATATTGCAATGGGTATATAGTAGATGATCTTTACAAAATACATATTTTATTAGTCTATAATTAGTATGTTGTAATTATAATATTTAGTACATCAATTATTTGGATTGTATAATTTATTTTTATTATTAAAATATTATATTTATTTAAAAATAAAATAAATCACTTGCCTAAACTGAATTTTTTGACTCGCTACTTAAACCTTAAAATGAACTAAACTGTCGCATTAAAGATAATTATTAAAATAGCACATGTTTATACTATTTACTAAAATTTAATTAATCATGTGAGTTATACAATGTCCAGTTACTGGTGGATTGGACTTGAGGGAAGAACCTTGTTCTATCTGGTGGTGCCCCTTCTGTCAATGAAATCAGGAGGCCTTGTGCTGTTGTAAATTTATCACCATTGCCTGGGCACTCTATAGAACGAGCTAAAGCAGCTATTTCCAAAAATTGTATGCATGACAAATGTGCAAAAATCCTGGACTATGTGAGACATAGTTAACTGTTCTTATGTTTAGATATCTTTCATGTAATGTCTTGCAGGGCTCTGATAAATAATGCTTTAAGTGAAAAAACACTCTTGCAAGAGACTGTAAGAGTTGAAGCAATATCATCTGGCAAACAATTTGACTCCAAGGAGCCTTGGTCTGATGACAGGCTTAAATGGGATGATATGGCAAAGTCTTTCAATACTCCGGTAAAATATCCAAAACTGTCAAAACCATAGATTTTGCTTCTGTTATGGGCAGCATGCCATCATGTGGCTTTCTAATGAAGGATTTGATATCTGGAACTCAGGCTTTGTCTCGGTCACAGATAGTGGTAGGAATATTTTATCTTCGGCTGAGACAATTAAGGTTTCAGTTACAACTAATGGAGCGTCTGAAAAATCAAGCAGGATTGATATTGTTCATGAAACTGATCAGACTTTACTAGATAATGCTGCGCCAAACAATCAACCATCTCTATTCATGAAGTAGATCTTGTCTTATCACAAGAAATCATAAAATGTCAGGGCTGGAAAATGGAAACTAAGTTGGTGATGCTTGTAATAGAGGTGCTAAGTTAGAAGGTGACACTCGATGCATTTGGTTTTCATGCTTGTCAGAATGAAGAATCAAAGAGTTTTAAGAGTTCTGATGCCGATTTAGGGGCCCAAAATTTTGCGATGAGTGAAGTTGAAATGGAGATAGATATAAAGGATCAAGAAGATACGTCCGTGGCCTTCAGTAATGTCATTTTACGAGCAACTGTTATATCTGATCAAAATCCCTTTCAGGGGTCTCATAATGAGATGGGCAATAAAGATGTCTCTTCACTAGCAAATCACGAGACAGAGGTGGCGATGGAAGAGCAAAGGAATGGAAATCGATAGAGTGAACCTGGAGATGGTAGACTTCTAGTAGATAAGATATTGACTCTTAAGAGTCATGTATTGGGCTGATGAATAAAGATAAGCCTTAAAGTTGAAAATCATGAAGCCCGTGAGGAAGTCAAAGTGGAAGAGCGGAGGCAGGGAGAACAATTCAGGCAACTGGGAGAAAGAGTCATTGCCGATCAAATTCTGTTTCTGGATTCTTCAAATGAGTTCAGAGTCAGAGACTATTCTTCTAATGCAAATCATGAGGGCTAGAGGATGTGAAAGCGGAAGAGCAAATTCATGGAGAAGCTGATAGTAAAATTAATCATGCAACATTGGTTGAATGTGTATCAGATACCAGTTAAGTTTTGATTGGCAGAATTTATATTAACAATATTGAACTTGATTTCTTTTAGCTCTATATTTAATCTGCATCATGTCACTTCTTGTGGTTTAGCGCCTTGAAGTTTTTCTTTATCTAGCACAGCAACTCCCTGTCAAGTCAATCGATGAACGATTTTGTTGCAGGCACGGTCCATTGCTGTTTTTCAGTAGGATCTTCTGTTGTGTTCTTCTGTTTCTGGCTTTCTAGTTGTGGACGATGTTTTGTTAAAATCTGAAAGCAGTCTCCTTTTGTACCTAGACCCAACTTTCTGCAGGACATCCTGACAATCATGATATGGACACATCTTGTCTCAATTAGTTAATTTTTTTTAATGATTTTTTCTATTCTTGGTGAAATCTAAGCCGTCTAGCTTTTTCAATTGTAGAATCTAGCTCATGTCAGCTATACGAGTTTTCCTAACTTCAGGTAGCTAACTCTGCATTGTTACACTGGTGTGCTTGAAGTCTGTTATTTATCGTTAACTTATTATTATTATTATTATTTTTGATGCAGGGAGAGTCAGAGCAAATTCAAGGATGACTCGTCGAGCTCTTTTATTTCCTTTAAAGCGTTTGTTGAATCCTTTATCTTTCAAGAAAAAAGCTCTAAGTTTAAACTTGAGATCAAGATGTAAGAAACATTTCCTAGATTAGGAATTTTGACCGGCATATGTAAATTAGTTGAGTGTAGATTATAACCAGTTTCCCTAGTGTTATAAGTGAATACCTTCCACAGTGAAGGGTAATGCAATATTGTTTTCAAATTTTGATCTTGTACTCAATTCCCATGGCTGAGAGGGATATGAAATCATGAATTTTGCCAACATTCTGCCTTTTGATCTGGGAGTATTACCTGTTGGTCAACTTGTTGATATTTTACTAACAACATGTAGTCACTTCAATGTATGCCCTGATTTCACTTCTCAGTGGTTCTTTTAGTCAACTGTGTTCAATCTTTTTCTCTTCTTTCTTGAGGCTCTTGATGAGGTGGAATGGTGTTGCTGATCATGATGCACTTTAGGAATAATTGGTTTGATATGGAGATTTTGTACTCTCGAAGTGTTTAGTCATGTCATCTGAAAGGACTTGAAATGACTGCATGCAGAGCATTAGGGATGATGGTTACTTTTACTTTCGTAACTTTGAAATTTTGTTTTAAGGTTTACATTACATAGCACGTTTTTCTCAATAAGCTTAAGTTTTTGGATTTTGAGAGAAAAGTTCAATAAGGTTTGGGAGAATAGAAATTTAAGATATCAATCACTGGTTGGAACCACGGTGGCTGAATTTTGGGCCTCAATGTGGTAAAATGGGCAATTTAAAAGAGGTACGTGCGTTTGCTCTTCAAGTAAGTATCTTAGTTAGTTCCTCAGTATAAGAACATAAAATGACCCTACAAAATACTGCTGCTCATGGGCTGCTGCCACTTATTTCAAGTTTGAGCAAAAACTACTTGTGTTGTTTTTATGAAAGTGATAATGGCCGTGGTGGACAAGGAAAGAGAACAACAGCCAGCCGACAAAAGAAGAAGATGGCCGTCCTTCCCACCTCTAGGAGTTGCCTAGCCAGCCTTTTAACTAAAGGCTTAAAGAAAGCTTAAAAAACACTCAGATTCTATTGCCATTTCTTTTCTAGGACTTGTCGGTGGTATCATCATCATTAAGCAACATGAGCGGCAATATGATTAACAAAAATTAGTGATTAATTATCTTTCTCAGTGCTTTGCTTTCTCCTAACGAAATAAAAATTTCATAAAAAATTGTTCATCACCAACCAAATACAACACGTCTATAAAATTATTGGTTCAAGACATCTTAATTAGATAGTAAATATTAAGTATGTTATCTTAGGGTAATGTTACCCAAAAAAAATTTGTGCATATTAGATTTGAAATTATTTTTATAAAATTTAAAATAAATAAAAAAAATTAAAATATATAAAATACAAATATTAAATAGTATTTAAAATATAAATAAAAAATTTAAAACGTGTTAAAAAATTTAAAATATATAATAATTAATATTTAAAATATACATGAAAAACTTGCAACGTATTTTAAAAGAGTTAAAGAAAAATAAAGCGACAATGGATAATATAAAAGTGACCATTTGAATAAAAAACAATTTATTTTTTTGGGAGAGCTTTGCATATATAGGATCATAGAGTGATATGCAAAGTACACAAAAATCTTTAGAATGATATTGGTACATGAAAATCTCGAGAGAATCTTATGGCAATAGTTTTAGCAGAGTCATGTTGGCAATGAATTTGTCAATTCCATTCTTCCGCGGTGGCTGAAGTTAGATTGTGGAGTGAAAATGAATATGCAGTCTGATATTTTTGTCCCCTTGGCCTTTCCATTGGTGCGTTATACAGCTCTGTAAGCTTTTCGTTTAAAATGTAAGAAATTCAACTGCCTGCTTGTATACTGATTCTATGAATCAACGATTATGTGACTAGCATGAAAGATGAGGTCACAGTACTCTGCCCTCGAATAAGTGGGGACTCTGATTTGATTCATGAATGAATAAACAAAACTCTCTTCTTGGTAAAAAGGCAACTTCCACTCAGCTTTTCAGAGAGTTTGCTGTGTTAACGTGGGGAATTTGCCAGAGATCGGTAATAAATGATAATTAAACCAAAAGAGCTATGCATGGCTATGAGAACCAAATCCAAAGGGTTTAGGTTAAGAAAAGCCTTGTAATTCATACTGACAATGCAATCAAAAGTATATATACATGATCTAGTTCAAGTAAAATAGAATCATAATTAATAATAAGAAACAAGCACTCTATAATTACCACACTATCACACTAAATAGTTCAAAACACATTCGTGCATACAATAAATCTTTCGCGATTAACTGATAATTAAGAAAATAGATTTCCTGATGGAACTGAATCAAGATAATTGATCCAATTGTCATCATCTTCATAATCTTCCTCCCTAAGGACATTGTTCCACTGGACTTGAGCTTGAGGATTCCTCTCAGTCTCTTCATTTCTTGCGAAACGCCCTCTGATGCGTGGCCGGCTGTCTGCCAATGTTTTCCTACATGCATACTTCATTCAAAGAGAGAAAATTCACATTCCAAATTCCTTTGGGGGAAAAACTGCTATATTATTCTTTAATGCATAAACTTTCAAATTGTTTAATAACTAGCTAGCTATGCGCGCATGCACTCTGTTTTTGTCTCCAGCTAAAGCTTAGACAAAACCTAAGACCCAATACATCAAATCATTTGTCAATGACTTTACTGCTTCCATTTTGATACTCAGGCTTTATCTTCGGTTAACATGAGCTGACACTGTAGTGGCTATCACTTCAACTACATTGAATGATAGCGCAGAACCAGTAAATGTTTGACTGTTTATACATGACTTTCGGTTTAATGCTCCTTTGTCTTATATTTTAGTGGGCTATGGCCTGTAATCAGAAACACAGAGTAGGATTTGACAGATACAAGCTACAGAAACTTCGCAGATAAGAAGCATTAATATGTATTCAGTATTGCCTTTGTACCAGAACAATTCCCATCAATCATCATTGAGCCTTTTATTTATTGTCTTTGTTATGCTGGAAAATGATTACCATTAGCTCATTTATATAACTCGTGATTATTAACTTGCATACCACCATAACTTCAAATATATCATGTGGTTAGTATATATGCAAATTTCATTAAGTGCTGGTGTGAAAATTAGCACCTTAATTTTCTTGTTGAAGTTCCTCTGAGTTCTCTTGGTTCTATACCTCTCAATCCTCTCCTTCTTCTCCTCTGGACTATATGGACTAGCTCTGTTCATCCCCTCAATGATAATGCTACTCTCACTAGCCAAAGGGCTCCCTGATCTGCAGTGACCATACTGCCCCATGTTGATCCTCTGCACCCACCAAATAAAACAATTACAAACCTTTACCGTAGCTAACATGAACATATCTATACAAAATTCTTGTGATTGACGCCGTCGATTACCTTATGCACATGACAAAATATTGTACCATATACATGATTCGTATTATACATGACACCAAACATTCAACCATGTAAATGACACCCATGATCATATTATAGTAAAAATTATGAAATCTAGGATTACCGAAGGAAAGGAATTTGCCTATATATATAACGTATAGAAAACTGTTAGCATGTATAAAATACTTAGCCGAAGTTACATTCTTATTCTTTTTAAAATTCTTGATGCTCAAGTAGATTTCTCTAGCTTTTGCCGTTGGTCATATGTATACAAGCTCGTTAACATTCTCTATAGTGTTTATAACGACAAACGAACGCTAGCCAGCATTTAAAGCTTACATGCAAATCACCGGTGCTGCAAACCCTTCTCACAGGGCTATTCTCCATATCCATATACTGATCATTAGCTGACAGAAAGCAAGAGCGAACTCCATTATAATTCTTCTGGAGAGAGTGACTGCTAATACTCCACTGCATCAAACTCGGCCGCTGACTCGTGGCGCAACTCGGAGAACCATAGCTGCGACAGCCACTGGTGCTACTGCTGTGACTGTGAGCGTTAATATTCAATAACGAGTCAAGCTGATCGGGTACAAATAAACGTGGTGGTGGCAACGGGGCTGAGGAGGGGAAATGTACAGGCAAGACGTCGTCGTACGACGTCCAGTTGGTGTCGCAAACGTCGGAGAAGTGTGGAAAGGGGTACATGGCAAGTGACGGAGCGTGTAGAGGAGGAGAGTTTTGAGTTCAGTGGAAAGATGTGTTTATGGAGAGAGTAAATCCGAAGAGTTCTCTGTATTTATGCACCCCGCCGAAAGAGAGAGAGCAAGCAGGAAGAGGAGGGGGAAACAATGATAAGGAAAGGGAACAGGTACTGACGTGGAAGATTACGTCATCTCTCGAGAAAAAAGAGCGTTGACTTGTCTTATCCCATTCCTGGCCCGACTACTGTACGTCTTGACGGTTGATATTGCCGTCTACACTTCTCTTTCCTTTTCCCCCTCCTTTTTTTTTTTTTTTCGTTTTCCAAGTAACTGTAAAAATTATTTGTTAATGATCAGTTATCAGTATTAATTAAAAATCACTGAACATTAATGAATGTGAATATTAAGGGAAAGTGCCACAGGGTGTCGTGGGTAGAGTTTCTCGGCATATCTTAACTTGCAGGTCTTGTCCAAGTCTGTTTAGTTTGGCTTCAGATGTTGATCATTAAATATAATCACACAAAAGTAGGAGATTCTCACAGAAATCTCACCTTTGGAGACAAGACTTGCCATGAGAAAAAATTTTGCAAGATGATAATTAATTCAATCATTTTGTAAACCAACTGACAAGTTCACACTCGCAAATTCGGTCAAACAGTGAAGCAAGCAAGGCAAGGGAAGAGGTATATAGCAACTTTTCATGGTGTTCCAATGTATTTTTTCTCCTTTGAGTTATGTCTTAAATATTTCTCCGAAATCATATCAAAATATCACATCCAACTTGCAATTTCACCACTGAAAAGAAGATAAAGATCCCACCACTTGTATGCATACTCAGTTCCACAAGGAAGTTGAGAGAAAGATGGAAAATAATTTTAGCACAAGCCCATGTGAGGAGCATAATCGTTTCAATCATTTTGTTCTAGGTTAGGGATGATTATTTCTTACGATCGACATACATATATCTATAATTACAGACACAATCATGATTAGAATGAGAAAATATAAATTAATGTATAGGACTCTTGGAGTTAGGAAAGATTTTCATCCCATTTGCATAATTAATGATAACTAGTATGACATGCTATCCCACTAATCCTAGTTTCATATTTTGAATTCCCCGTAATCCAAATATAATTACTATAATTTCAACTTGTTATGCTCATGGCACAATAAAATAAAATAAGGAGAAAAGAAAAAAAGAAGAGCTTTGTTGAAATTATAAGTTGTTAAAAGCTCTTGAACTCAAGTTGGGAAGTGGGAGTAAGAAAACACGTGTATGATTAATTAAAACACGAAGTGATCCAAGTGAATTGGTTTAAAGAATTTTCTAGGCTCGGGGGTTCAATTCTGTTATCAATGCATCTCAACATGCAATGAGCACCGCATAAATTCTGCCTGACCATTGGCTCTGAGCTTACAGAAATTCTGACTTGAAAACCTACACAAGGTCATGGATTGATTGACTCGAATTTCTCATGATGATTTAAAGTTTGAAAGTTTTATCTGAAAATATATGATTCGCCACGAGAAGAAGGGGGACCTCCACACCATCTTCCGAGTGTAGGACCCTTAGAATCATCTATATCATTTCAAAAGGGAGTATGTTTTCTCACTGATTGAGAAAACAAAATTGATAGCCACGAAGACTTTAGAAGCACAATGTAACTAAGAGGATTCGACGTTTCAATCTTCGGTTGGTAAATAACGAGGTGGAGGTCGAAGCAAGCCTATGGGGACCGAAATATTTGTATACACAGTTGTAATTTGGCAACAATAATGTCCACATTCCTCGTCGCTCAATAGAAGCATTTGTGTTATAATATTTGCGAATCGCACCCACGTAATGTTAACAGTGTTATCTTCTACCAACTTGTTGCACCTTGTCTCAGAGGCATTTGTTTTTCTTCCAGTTATATAATTGCTTGCTACAGTAAGAGCAAGAAATGTTTACACAAGAGATTTACGTGTAAGAACCACGACCTTAGAAGTTTTAAGCCAATAGGTCTAATACTGTTCTTTGATAAATAAAGATCAGTTGATCATTAATTAATTTCATCATATCAGAGTCATAGGGTTGATTTTGTCCAAGCAAATTAAGCACTGATTTCATTTAAATAATATTAAGATCTTTTTCTTGTTTTAGTTTACGCAATTTTCCGTTAAACATTTAATTACATAATAAAAGCCAAGAGTTTTTGAGTGATTTGTCCTCCTTTATTGGTTTACATTTTGTTTACTTTGTTATTCTTTTGATTACTAAATTCTTCTAGACTACCCAGAATAATGCATGCCTATATATATCCCTACAAAATGCAATGATGATCTCTTTCCGGCATGGAAGGACATGGAAAATTTTGAAGCTGGGGTTTCTTCCAGTTGAAAAAAAGGTGATCTTATGACAACGAAGATAATGAAATTGGTTATGACCCAAAATCTTATCTAGGCTTGTGGCCTTGTCAAAATGGGGTCAAGAAAGCACAAACAGTTTTCCCCACTAAATAGAACAAGTGATTCTGTGACAAATGCAGTTAATGTGTTATCACCCTCAAGCTGGTTGATATTCCATGGATGTGAAATCGCAACAAATATATCAGAACAATAAGAAAATTACATAGCAATATATTTATGTGCCATAGTGGATTTCCATTCGTGGTTAGTTCTGAAAGCTATGATATCCCCCTTGTTTTGGATAGTCAACGGATAAGTTTCACTTTGTTGTGAATATTGCAGGTAGTTAAATGTCATTCTTATTGCTTTTCTTCACTCCAATATTATATATACTTCACTAAGTTCGAAATGCTATTTTTCAAAAACAAAAAAAATGCATGGTGTGACTTGTGAGGTGATAGTTTTGAAGATAATTATGATCACTAATATATATACATATATATATATATATATATAATCTCTTAAAATTATATAGGTTTATGCACTTATTGCCAATTGGGAGATTAAGAGAAAGAATTAATTGTAATAAAAATAAAGATTCTATATATATTTAATTACAAATGTCATTTATTATTATTTTTATATTATATTTTTTAACATATTAAATTTTATTATCTCTCTTTTTAATTTTTTTTATTAATTAAATTTTAATTTAATAACTTTTGGGGTGTCCATGCATAAGTGAAGAGAAAAAATAACCAAAAATCATGCTAAAAAGGAAAAAACACCGATTGAAGAGAAAAAATAGAAGAGATTATTTGAAGAAAAAAGAATTTATAAATAGAAAAAAAATACCAAGTAAAGAGAAAAAATAAAAGAGATTATGTGAAGAAAAAAGAATTTATAAAAAAAGAAAAAAAAATAAGTGTTGAGAAAAGAAAAGAAAAAAATTAAGAAGAAAGATGATAAACTTTAATATATTAAAAAACACGACTATAAAAAGATAATAAAAAATATTTATAATTAAACAGATAAAATTTCATCAATTCTTGCCTTACGATCTAATAATTGTTAATAAGTATAAAATTTTATGAAATTCTAAGAGACTGTGAATCATGTAAACAAATAGATATTTTGTATTTAGTCATTTATCCATGTTCCAAAAAACTGTGGGAAATCTGTAATATGCCCAGTGTACACCTGAATTCATAGAGAGAAAAGAGTCAAAAAGAATTACAATATATATATATATGAAATAGGTGATAATATACTTGAAGAAGTTCATTCCACAGATACATCATTAAGAATATTATTATGGCCCCAAAAAAGAACAAAAACATAACTGGTCATAATAGCACATTACCATCAGAGAAAAAGTAAGTGACCAAAAATCATTCCATTATTTGAAAAACAAAATTATCAATCATGATCAATTAATATACTTTGAGTATTTGACCTGGAAACCCTAGCTATTCGCTATCTAGCACGTGAAATCTTAACTGACTGTTTAATTTTCACATCAATGGTCATTTCCAAATAACTAATAGCCTTCAAGTTTTATCTCTAGAGGTCTTAGTGGAGTGGGGGGATTTGAATCAACAAATAGTGATGGAAAAACGTGTGGCAAAATCCCCGCTAAAAGATAAGGCATAACAAAGCATTATAGTCTTTTTCATGGAGGTATTTTCTTGCAAAAGCTTTAGAAAAGAAGGATACCGAAGTGTCTAACAATCAATCAAATCCTAATTACTTACTCTCTTGTGAGTTTTATGTATAAATCAAATCGACAAGGTCGAGGGGGTCACATTGCATAATCTAAGCTGACAAATAATTTCAACGGTTCAAAGACCCAAGGATAGGCAGGCAAGGCAGGGAGAACATTATGCGTAGGCGGGCGGGGGGCTACAAGAAGATTTGCTGCAGCTACTAGTCGCTGTGCGTTCTTTATAGGCATAGCGGACCTTTTTACTTTAATTTTGGTCCTCTGTTTTCAAGTTGATAAATGATGATCAATGCATACGATAACGATCGATCAAGCTCATTTATAAAGGTGTCAAATGAAATTTTGCCACGTCTGGTTGGATTTAATACTTTGAAACGGTGATAAATATTTTTCTAACAAAAGAGTTTTAAACAAAGCATACTATCTATCGTATTTAATTAATAAAATAAAAATATATTTATTAGTAATAAATTAAAAAAATTTAATAAATAATATAATAAATTTTTTTATTATATTAATTAAATAATAAAATATGTTATTAATTATTAATAAATATATTTTTTTTACTTTATTAATTAAATACTATTATTATATCGATGATGCGATAAAAATAGCCTACTTAATACTCTCATTTTATTTATATCATAAGTTATAACATTACAAAAAGGTAAATTGGAACGGTTTTCTTCTCATTTAAGGCAGCACAAATGTGTACATGTAAAGACAATATTGAAGAAACTGCAATTTGCATTATATACAATTGTCATATTTATGGATTTTTTTTTTACAAAGTTTTTAGTAGAACTATTTTATAGCATCAATATATTGATATAATGTAACTTTTTAATTAATGAAAAAAGAAAATTATCTTATTGATAAAAATTTTAAAAAATTAAAGAGAATAATTTTTTTATTCTTTTGTTTGAGTAAAATTTAATTTAATTTTTTTAAATATTAATTAATAGAATAATTTTATTATACTATTATGATTGGTATGATGGAATAATTTAACTAATTTTTTTTTTTTTTAAAAATATATATATTCTTTTAGGATTTCAATTTGCAGCCTAACAGACCCAGCTATAGACCAATTTTGTTGGCCCAAAAGGTAGGATTTAAAATTTGACAGGGAGAAATGCTTAATGACCCGAAACCAATTTGCTGAACATCTCCCATTACCAATTCAATAAATTAGGGCTAAGAGTTATTTATTTTTTGGTTTGAAGAAGGCTAAAAGTAATTTCAATGAGGAAGAATAGATGCAACGTGGATGGGGCTGATTACTTCACAAAGAACAAATTAATGATTAAAGTGGGTCAAAATATGCAATTATCCCCATTTTGTACTACATATGCACCCAGAAACCCTAGCATTTTGCAGTCTGGAGAGTTCCCAGCTCAAAGATCATTTCAAATATTATATTCAGGATTTCAAGTATCTATCTTGGAGTTGATAAATATTGATGGAAAGATTTGGCATAAATTCCCTTTTTAAAATGAGGCCAAACAAGCTTCATACGTAGTCTTTTTCATTGTAAAGTTGTAGAAAAGGAAGGAACTCAAGGTGTCCAAACAATCGATTTCTCTCATGAAAAGAAGGGTCGATTCCATTTTAAATATTGTTGCTTGAGTTTCTAATCTCATGAATCTCTTCCATCTTTAGACATAGAAATTATAATTCAAATAATTTGCAATTACTAGAATTTTGGAAAAAAAAATAAAGAGAGATGGACACGTAAAATTGTCATAATACTATAGAACATGAGCTTGGATGAATATCGAACCGATAAATCGAATTAGAACAATGAAGGATTTTATCCAACCATATTATTGGCTTTTAGTTTTCCTTCAATTCTTTTTTTGAAATTACATAGAAATAATATAATCTGAGTCTAATCCTAACGTGATAGATATTAACTTTAATTTTCCGCTCATGTTCTTCCTTATTATAAAGGAAAGCCATAATAAAACTATTTAGGGGAGCCATATTCTGGGAAATATTTGTTCCCATACTTTCTTCTCCTCGTCTGAGCGATAAAACCCTGTATCATTAACATTAACGACGCATTTATACCTGTAATTGTCGGAGTCTTTCTTTGAATCATATACGAAATATAGCCTTTCTTTCATAGAACCATGCGATTCCCTGTCATATGTTCCCACACAGAGCACTTGCGGCGAATTAGCAGCGCTGGTTGCGCTGTCGGGCAACACGATTGAAGTTTCATTCCCAGGGACAACGCATGCTGCTATTGGAGAACCAAAATTCACGTGACATATGAGACAAGCTATCCTGCTCGAGTTTTTTTTATCGTTGCTCAGAACCAAAGTATTTGCGATACTTGATGAAATTAGCGATAGAATAACGATGGCAACGCTTGGGATAACAACGATCTTCATGGCTGAAAGGCTAAATTTTTGTTTGCGATTTTCTGTAGCTCTCTGGATGCAAGGCAACTTATTCATACGGGCTTGTTCTTCTGTTACAAATTTGTCTTAAAAATCATTCAATATATACGAATTGTTTAGGAGTTACATATTCAGCAATGACAATTATGATAGCTTGCGACAGACATACAACAGTTACATATACGGATTCCTACAGGTTAATTAGCAAGCGAATAAAGTGATTATATCAGGGAGGAAAAGCACAACCCATGGAACAGAATTCTGGGATATATTTGAAACTGTAAGAAAAGCTAACAGTTTAATTAATGTAAATTTAAACAGCATCTCTTATACGGCATTAATTAATGTAAATTTAAATGAGTGGTGTTTGTTGGTAATCAATTAACAAGAAAAGCTTCATGGGTTAGGGCATCACATATAGAGATTTTTCTTGATCTTTATTTGTTTCCTTCTCTTGGTATGGCTACTAAAGTTTTAAATTTTGTTTTGGCGTCCTTCACAACTTACGAGAGATGTTGGTTTAATTTGTGACCTGAAAATCGTAATTCAACTTTGGTTATTAACCTGCTTAGTAAGCCGTCGCTTGTTGATGAATTTTTGCTACACCCACAGGAAAAATAATGCAGCTACAGATTCCATGAATTGGGTCTTTGTTGGAATACGATTAATCTTCATGGGTGAAAACTAAGTACGTAGTCTGTTGTGACTCTCCCGAGAAACTCCCTGTACGCATGGAAGCTTGTTTATGTATTAATTTTTTTCTGTTACGAACTGTTCTTAAAAAATGAACGCGTGTAGCTATTATGGTGTCATAGGTGATTCCCCTCTTAAATAGGATTCTGGGTAGTTAGGAAACAGGGCGCAAACACACAACGTTGTGTATGCGTAATGGAAAATACAAGTACATTAAAATATATCCCTATTGTCTGTAAGACATAAGAAGTGTTTGCAATAGTATACAGATACAAAGTTAACACGCGCAAGCCTAATATGAAGACATAGTATTATGTATTATATCTAATTTTATGGGGAATAGCTAGAAATGCTTGGGATTGCTTCTCATAGTGGAAACCATTACAGTCATCTGCAGACCAAACAAAGATACCGTGAAGCTGGTTCTGACGCGAGTCTATTGCAGCTGTAAAGAAGCCATCATCTGGTGATAAACCGCTACTTCCATCGCTGACGAAGCTTACCAAGACTTTCCCTCCATTATACTTTGAGCTCTGTGTGTTGAAATAATCCATAAACTGAGACACTGTGGTTCCTTGATCGTACGCATAAAATTGGAAGTTGACATAATCTATGAGGTGGCCGTAACTCTTCCACAAAGCCAAGTAATGACTCTGAACTTGGTCATCATCAAATGGAGCAATAGATGCAAAAGAGATTACACCATTGCTCTTGAGAGTTTTTATAAGGCGCCCAATGCACTCGGCAAAAGTATTAGGATCAGGGTTAAAATGCTCGTAGTCAATGTCGATTCCGTCCAAGTTGTACTGTTGGATGATGCTTGTGAGTGAAGAAACAGCATTAGAAACCCGAGAATCCAGCGAGGGGAAGTAAGCATAGCCATTGGCCATACTATCCCCACCAAGACTCTAGGCAACTTTGACATTCGCATGCCAACTCTTGAAGGAAGAAACTTGAGACGGACTAAGAATATCGGAGTCCCAAAAGATGTTGAATTTTCCATCTGTGGGTGAGGGGGAGCTTGAAGTGTCAAAATCTATGGCGAGAGAGAGAATGAAATGGAATTCAACATTTGAGTTAATGAGAAGATCAGTGAATTTGACATTGTTAACTACGCTACTATGTATTCTCTGAAGAGATTTGCACTCTTAGGAGCTACTTGGATGATGCATTATTGCAGGGGAAAAGAGCTTGAAGAATGAAAAGGGAAATGAAAAACTTGGAAATCATCATCCTCTTCGTTGCCATTGTAGCCAATGAATATTGAAATGGATTGTTCAATATGACGCTGCTATTATTATATAGTGTATACCAAATTTGAAGATGAAAATACAAATAAATGACGGTGAGCCGTTCCCCTAGTTCTCATTTGGAGAAATTAAACTTGTTATGTCATTTTGACCTATCAACTATCTCTATTCGAGAACACTGTAATTTCAGCACATCATTGATTTACCTTGTTATCTGTCTTTGTTTTTTTTTTTTTCAATTGTGATTATTTAATTTATGATTGAAATAGACTCTATTATATTTTATGCGTGATTGAATATTAAGTTGTCTGTGTTGCAGTCAAAACGACGACATGACATATTAGACAAATGGGTCTCCCCCTGATGCTATTATCTTATTTTCTGAAATAAAACAGCTTGAATATTATGGACCAACGTTGTCATTCATTTATCTTGAAATGAAAACATATGGACCTGTCCTGGCGTGAATGATACTGTCAGTAAGCACAAGCCAAGGTACATGTAAAACCTGGATACAATTTTGCCTATGAAGATTGACAGTCATTGGCCAAGCAAATCCAAGACAAGTTCCAGACTTTCCTACCTACCATTCAACAGAGAAAGAAGCAAATGATTCACTTTGTTGCTTGCAAACAAACAGCTAACTTTTCCACCCACATGTCCGGGCAACTGGTATGACTAATTCACCAATCAAACTGCCATTAGCATTAATTTTGTTCCTTAATTCCTTCTGTACATGGACTACAACGGCATCGTGTTAATTTCTAAATTTGGTCGTCCGAATTGAAGACCATTATTTCACGTTTGCTTGCTTGTCATACAATTCTATATTCACCCAAGACAAAGGTGATGTAAGACCATTCAACTGAGTAACATGGGCTACCATGAGAACCTAACCTCCTGTGTTGCATTGTACAAAAAGCTGAATGAAGGTTGTCATATGATTTTTGAAAGGTTGGGAGCATTCACCTTTTCCATTCTAAGCAACTACATACACAGGAATGATGAGTTCTCCTCCTTCAGTACAAAGCCAACCAAAATGACCATTTATTCACCTATCAATCCAATCTGGCCCGTGGCTCGCAGTCTTTATGGGCCCAGATCAAGCCTTTCTGTGTAATTTTACAATTTATTGATGATTATTATTTTTGCCTGGAAATGTTGCTATGAGTTTATGAATATTTGGTAATCACTCCTTTAGTGACCGACATATTTCACTCGTGCAGTATAATTTACGTGTGGTTGTCATTCAAACACAAATAATCGGAGCCTTGTTTGATGATTCCCATCTTGAGTACCAAAATTAAAGAGCTACTAATTAATAATTAACTGAAAAAATGCTTTAGTTCCCAACTCACAATCACATATATGCAATTCTTGGCTCACTGATTCTACCCGGCTGGCAAACCCAACTAGTTTACTTCAGGATCTACTTGGCATCGAGGTATCCTGTGATGTGGTAGCTTTACGTCACAATTATTATAAAATAAAAGTATTAAAAGCTTAAGTGTCATCACTTGAATGCTAAATGGATCTTTGTCATGTGACGCGCAATGCATAGCATTGAATAGCACTTGGACATCTGTCGTTGGAAAATTGGACAGGTATTGCTTGGTTTCACTGTAGATTTGATAGAATCAAGTCATCTTTCAACTTATGTAAATTGCCAGTGATCAAAATAAGAGAAGTAAAGCATACGCAGAAAGAAATATACATAGAGTATATCCAAAGTAACAGTTCCTCTTCACTGAACCAAAGATTTCCCTTTCCCTTACCCTTACCCTTACCCTTTGCCTGCAGCATTATTCTTCTGCCCGTTCTTGACATTTCTTACAATCCTTTGAAAAAGATAAATAGTTTTGCCTGAAAGAAAGCAAGCCATGTGGGATGTTAGCCACATGTTAAAGTAGAGTTGGTTCAGCTTAGCTTCAAACAAGTTAAATCTAAAGATATGTATCTTTCTACTCACGCTCCTACACGTTAAGAAGACTTGGTCAGAATAGAGTTATTGAAGTTGGATCCGATCCTGTTAAGCCTTACAGATTCAAAGCAATATCATATAGGACTTAAAATGTAAGAAGGACTAGCAGTGATCAGATTACAGTTTTCTTTGCAGATTTAGGACTTAAACGCAATAAGAAATAAGATTTTACAAGTTTTTCTATATGAAGTTGTTACCTAAAGCAGCAAAGGATTAACCAACTTAATCACACTTTCTCATTGCAGAAAAGAAAACAGATGCTTAGTGTGATCTAATGCTCCATGTTAAGAACTATAAAATTGGTAAAGGTAACTCGGTTCTAAAGATGGGTTTGGTTTTCACATCAATCCATTGATACACGTTAATTACAAGCATAATTTGAACTGATAATTACATTATAGAGTTAAAATATTATGGTACGGGTTAAAGCAAAGTGAAGTGTAGGTTTTTAACTTGTTTCTTTTCTTGAAATTGAAAAAGAAAAAGAAAATCATGGTAATAATAATCACTCGCAATTTGAAGTGAACGGCAGGTAGAGGCGAGGCGAGGCGAGGCGAGGCAAGGCAAGCATGGTCTTTCTCACGTCACTCTTTATCACGTGGGGCAACTTTGGCAATTGCCACCGCATACTAACCCCACTTTGTCTCCTTTTTATTCTCTATTATCATTCTATTTCTGCCCCACTTTTCTTTTCTTTTCTTTTTTTAAAAAAATTACTTCATATTTTATATTTTGGTACCACTTTTTTTTTTTTAAAAAAAAATTACTTACATGTATCTAGAGGTTTACTAGGACTTGCGGCTCATATTCTCTGGACCTATAATGAATCAATTCTACCATTAACAACTGTCTAATAATATGTGACAATCATCAATTGGTGTCACATCATTTTGGATATAAATTTTGTAAGTCTAACATTATTTTGAATAAATGTAAATCTTTTACTAAGAATTGTATTAGAAAAAATATATTAGCAGAAATTAAAAAAAAAAATTATATTTGATAAACCTTAAAGAATTTATTTTTTTTTAAATTATCTAGCAATAGAAATTTTTATTGATTTTTTTCTTTTATAATTTCCGGGCAAACTATTATGCTTTATTTTTGTTTAAAAAAAGGTACAAATTTAAAATAATATTGTATATTCTAATAAATTATTTTAATACTACCGATCATATTACACATTTAAATCATGTTTTTTATTGCCCAATCAATAAATACAAATATACAAATTTTATTGATGAATGCACCAAAAATTTGCTTCTTCTTACTCGAGTGAATTATAAAATTATTATGGTATTTTTTTAATGTAATATTTATGTTAATAATGCATTAGCCATCCATTGATTACCTTTAACAAGTACGTGTAACATGAAAACCTTGCTTCTTGACTTGAAATTGATTGGTCAACCACTTGCATTTTATATTTATATTTATATTTATAATTATAATAGCCTTAGTAACAACAACTACTTCATATTCATTAATATTGAACTATTAATTTCACAAAATTTCCAATGTTTTTTTTTTTTAAATATATATATATATATATATATATATATAAAATATCGTATACCAGCAATCTCATATGGGACCCATTCTCAGACCGTGGACCCCGCCTTTGCCCGCTCTTGATTGTCTACCAAATCTTAATCACACAAACNTAATATTTTCATTATTATTGCACTATTTTTCCCACGATTTTTTCTTTTTATTTTCTATATATATATATATATATATATAAAATATCGTATACCAGCAATCTCATATGGGACCCATTCTCAGACCGTGGACCCCGCCTTTGCCCGCTCTTGATTGTCTACCAAATCTTAATCACACAAACACTTTGTCCAAGTACTTTAATTAACTAATTAATTTATCAATTACACGGGATTCTGGTTGGTCTTGTAATATCGGAGAAACCGAAGGGCATAATTTCAAAAGTTTCAAAATATTTCGAAAGTATAGATCACAAATTGGCAGTGTACACATTATCAGCGTGTAAGCTCCTTTTTGTCTCCTTATAACGGTCGGATATTACGATGAACGGGAATCGTAACGCCGTCATTGCCGTCCCTCACACATTCAAACCCAGCCCTTTAACGGCATAATCCGTTTTATTTTTATTTGCCTTCACCTTCAAACCAAACTCAACCTCTCTCTCTCTCTCTCTCTCATTTCTTTTTATATAAATACAAAATAAATAAATTAATCGCCATTGATTCACTCACACAAGCTGCATACTGGCTGAATCCCTTCTCAATTTCTCTCGGGAGAATTGTCGCCATTGATTTAAAGAATCTCGGTCAACACATTTACAGGCCGGCATTTTCTGATTCACTGTAATTTTTTTTTTTCTAAAGTTTCATTTTTCTGTTGGTCTTTCACATTCTTTGGAGTGAATCGATCGGCGATGCTGATTTAAGTATTTATACGTTTGTTTAATTAAATTCATATTTCACATTTTACTTTTCGTATTATTTCTCTGTTTGTTGTGGTTGGCTTCAAGCCGAGTTGACTCAGTAAGGTGCCTGTGTTGTTGTTTCGATTGGAAACTTCTAGATTCGATGCATAATGTAGCTATATACTGATCTATTGATACTAAGGGATGTAGCTGAATATGGACGCTCTTGATTACTCTTTATTTTTTTTTTGAAAAAAAATATACTTGGTTTAATTTATGGTGAATTATTGATTTGTAAATTTTTGTAGAAATTATTTTTACTTGATTTGAGTTTACTAAGAGAGTTTTAGCAGATTCAGCAGATACTAGCGTAGAGATAATATGGATTCCGCGCAGACACAGCAGAGAAGGGGAGGTCTAGTGTCATTATCGCCGTCACAGACACCACGTTCAAGCGATAAATCAGCGCGAGATCTACGATCCAACGATTCTAACTCCAGCAAACATGACAGAGATAAGGGTGTCAACGTACAGGTCATCGTGCGTTGCAGGTCAGTTTATATGAAAATCACTTTAATGGGTTGCCTTTATTTGGTGATTGGTTCGCATTTTGTCAAAATTTGAGCTCAGCTTGCTGTGAAGTAGTAATTGAAGTCTGGATTTGTAGGCCATTGAGTGAAGATGAGATGAGGGTACACACGCCCGTGGTCATTTCTTGCAATGAGAACAGAAGAGAAGTTTCTGCGGTTCAGAATATCGCTAACAAGCAGATTGATAGAACCTTTCTTTTTGACAAGGTTTGATTTTTACTTTTTAATTGGTTTACCTTAACTGTTGGGTTTGCGAGAAAGTGTTGGGAAATGAAGATAATCACATTTTAGTTGTCGTCTTGTTACTGAAGCTTAAAGTAACCTAATGGGTTTTGTTTTCTTGGTCCCATAAGATGAGAATTTTCATTCAGCTTTTTGATTTTCTTTATAAGATATTAAATGTTTTTGGACCAAGTGGCATAGGAATTTATCTATATGATTCTGCACTGCAGTTGTTTTATCATTTGTGAGCATGATTATAATGGTTTATGTATTGAATAATTCTGTCTAGGTCTTTGGCCCGGCATCCCAACAAAAGGACTTGTATGATCTGGCCGTGTCACCTATTGTGTATGAAGTTCTTGAGGGCTATAACTGCACTATCTTTGCCTATGGTCAGACTGGAACAGGAAAAACATACACCATGGAAGGAGGAGGGAGAAAGAAGGTAAAGTTTCTGTCCAATGGAGTAAACTTATGTAGGTAAATTTTTTTCTTCTTCTTTTGGCGTTGACTGTGCTCTTTTGTATTGAACTTCTTTGCTTCCATAGAATGGGGAATTTCCAAGTGATGCGGGTGTTATCCCACGAGCTGTTAAACAAATATTTGATATACTGGAAGCTCAGAATGCAGAGTACAGTATGAAAGTTACCTTTCTAGAGCTGTATAATGAGGAGATATCAGATCTTTTGGCCCCAGAGGAAACTTCCAAATTTATAGACGATAAATCTAAAAAACCCATAGCTCTTATGGAAGATGGAAAAGGAGGTGTTTTTGTCAGAGGTTTGGAAGAAGAGATTGTGACTACGGCAAATGAAATTTACAAAATCTTAGAAAAAGGTTCTTCAAAAAGGCGTACAGCAGAGACTCTTCTTAACAAACAAAGCAGTCGTTCTCACTCAATATTTTCAATCACAATCCACATAAAGGAGTGTACTCCAGAGGGGGAAGAGATGATCAAATGCGGAAAGCTTAATCTTGTTGACCTTGCTGGTTCCGAGAATATTTCACGTTCTGGTGCCAGGGAGGTACGGCATATTTAACACTTAAATTGCTATAGTAGACGCACTAATACAATCAGGGTGGAAGTGCAAGCATTCTGTGCCTTGTTCCGTGACTATTGGAAGGATATTACCATTTTATTTTCTAGAAGATCATGCTTGTGATTTTTTTAATTCTTTGAATGCTTTAATTCAAGAAATTACTTCTTTCAGGGTAGGGCAAGGGAAGCTGGGGAGATAAATAAAAGCTTACTTACACTTGGTCGTGTCATCAATGCTCTTGTTGAGCACTCTGGTCATGTTCCTTACAGGTAAGAATTAGAGTTATTAAACTAAATTCCAATTGGCATCTTGGCTGTGTGTGGAATCCTGTAAATGAGATTACTGCAAACTATTTGCTCTGAATTCCAGGGATAGTAAACTAACGAGATTACTGAGAGATTCTTTGGGAGGAAAAACCAAGACATGCATAATCGCCACAGTATCACCTTCCATCCATTGCTTGGAAGAAACTCTCAGTACTCTAGATTATGCACACCGTGCCAAAAACATTAAGAACAAACCAGAGGTCAGTTGTTCTTTGGTTGATATATACACCGTTTTTAGCAACTTGTCTTTTAGTGTAACCCTTATCTTATATCATGAAGCTGAATTAGGTTTTCTTGCAACCTTCACTGATGGTTCAAGTTGATTACATTACATATTTCAGATTAATCAGAAGATGATGAAATCTGCAATGATCAAGGATCTGTATTCTGAAATTGACCGACTGAAACAGGGTACGTATACTGCTTCCTTCTATTCTATCCAAAGACATACATTAATTATTATTCCAGTGGGTATGGGCTCTCAATATAACTTGCACGACATGTTAACTGCTTCTGTTATGTTCAACTAGAGGTATATGCTGCAAGAGAGAAGAATGGAATCTACATACCACGGGATCGTTATCTTCAGGAGGAAGCTGAGAAGAAGGTAGTTCTTTTCTTATAAATGGATGACACTCTTCATTTCTTTCCCTGGTTTTATGTTAGATTCAGATACTATTAACTAATGATATTTATTTTGGTTTTACAATGAAGGCAATGGCTGAAAAAATGGAGCGCATGGAACTTGACTCAGAATCCAAGGACAAGGTACATGTCTTCAAGATTATATATCCATGTTGTTTCCCGGTTGCCATTTTGGAGTGGAAGTCATTATTTTTTCATTACTTGTGAGCAGCAAGTGATGGAGCTTCAGGAACTCTACAATTCTCAGCAACTCTTGACTGCAGAGTTGAGTGAGAAACTTGAGAAAACTGAGGTATTACATCTTTTGGGTTGTCAACATCCTATCTGTAGCAAATGTATACTTCATTTTCTGCTCTTATAAGGTGCAATAACTAGCTCTTTTCTCACAACTTCAGAAAAAGCTTGAGGAAACTGAGCACGCATTGTCTGATCTTGAAGAAAAGCACAGGCAGGCAAATGCAACAATTAAAGAAAAAGAATTTTTGATATCCAATCTCCTTAAATCTGGTGAGCCAAGAGTCATCTTGTGCTTCAGCAGGACATTTACACATGGCAGTTTCTCTCTTTTCTTTCTGCATAAAATTGTGTTCCTCAGAGATCTATATGAAAACATATTTTAGGGTATAAGTTTAGGTCAGATTTCTATGTTCTAGTGGTTTATGCTTCAATAATTTTCAGATTTATTTGTCATAGAAACATACGTTTATCCACCGAGTATTAATTTTTCTGATTAGGATGTGATTAATCTACCAGCTTTTTGTCAACAGATTCCACGTTTATTCACATGTCATTATTTGGGTTATGTAGTTGGAAGTTATGCTCCCAAGACATTTTTTTTTATCTATATAATCGCCTCTGGTTATCTAAATATCAATTGCTTATTTTTCAGAAAAAGCACTGGTTGAGCGAGCATTTGAACTTCGTGCAGAGCTAGAAAATGCTGCTTCAGATGTGTCCAGTTTATTTGCCAAGATTGGTCTGTAGTATTTTTGAAGTGATCTGTGTTTTAACTATCATTTTCCACAAAACTAAAGGTGAATTATTGTTGATAATGGTTGCTTTTCAGAGAGGAAGGATAAAATTGAGGAAGGGAACAGAATACTTATCCAGAAGTTCCAATCCGAACTGACACAGCAGCTTGAAGTCTTGCATAAGACGGTGGCTGCTTCTGTGACTCAACAAGAGCAGCAATTGAAAGACATGGAGGAAGATATGCAGTCCTTTGTATCAACCAAGTCTGAGGTAAGATCCAAACCGTACCTTTATATGTATTTTCAGACTTAATTTTCAGTCTATACAAGTTTATCTTTTGTTTTCTTAAAGGCCACTGAAGAACTTCGAGGAAGGTTAGGAAAGTTGAAGGCCATGTATGGTTCTGGTATCAAATCTTTGGATAGTATAGCCGAGGAGCTTGATGGAAATTCTCGGTCAACTTTTGTTGATTTAAATTCTGAAGTTTCTAAGCATTCACAAGCTCTTGATGATGTTAGTAATCCTTAACTAATAGTTCTTAAGTGAATCCTTTTGTTTCATTTTGCTGCATCTGACCTTGATGTACATGAATCAGCTCTTCAAAGGAATTGCGTCAGAAGCTGATGCATTACTAAATGATCTTCAAAGTAGCCTTCACAACCAAGAGGAGAAGCTAACTGCATTTGCACAACAACAGCGTGAGGTGTGTATTCTGTTCTTTTACGTTTCAAATGACCATCTATTCTGAGGTGTTTGAATTATTTACACGTCATTAATGTTTTATTTGACACTAAATGCAGGCACATTCCAGAGCTGTGGAAAATGCAAGATCAGTTTCTAAAATAACAGTTAACTTTTTCAAGACCGTAGACATGCATGCATTCAATCTGACCCAAATTGTGGAAGATGCACAGAAAGTCAATGATAAGAAATTGTTTGAATTTGAAAAGAAGTTTGAGGTGCTTTATGGTGCTTGGTTTAAATGCATGGATCTCTGTTAAAGCGGTGTATGTTTAAATTAAAATGCTTTCTGTTACTGTAGGAGTGTGCTGCCACTGAAGAAAGGCAATTGTTAGAAAAAGTTGCGGAGCTGCTTGCAAGTTCAAATGCTAGGAAGAAACATCTGGTACCCGTTACTTGATGAGTTGTATTCATGTTGTTGACCTATGCGTTATCCCTGAGATCATGTTTTTAAAGTCATGACTTTCTATATTCATACATTAGGTCCAAATGGCAGTGCATGATCTTCGGGAGACCACATCAAGTAGAACCAACCAACTACAGAAAGAAATGTCAACCATGCAAGAGTCTACTTCTTCTGTTAAAACAGAGTGGAAAGTGCACATGGAAAATACAGAATCCCACTATCTTGTAGATACTTCTGCTGTAGAAAATGGGAAGAAAGACCTGGAAATGGTCCTTCAAAACTGGTATAGTTTTGTGTGATAATGATTATATAATTATTGACACCTTTAGTCTTGGCACAGATCTGCTGCTTTAATGAATTCCTATTTGTTTGCTACGTAAAACCTTTGCAGTTTGAAGAAGGCAGCAATGGGCACACAACAATGGAGAAATGCTCAAGAATCCTTGCTTGGCCTGGAAAGGAACAATGTTGCTGCTGTGGATTCAATTGTTAGGTATGCCACTTTCTCTAAGTAATATTAGTGTTTCCAGTTCATCATCACTGAGATACATTTTGCCCCCCTTTTCTTTCCCTATCAACCAGGGGAGGAATGGAAGCCAATCAGAACTTGCGTGCTCAGTTTTCTTCTGCCGTGTCAACTGCACTTGAAGACGCAGATATGGGAAGCAGCAATCTCCTTACATCTATTGACCGTCAGTATCTAGATTTGCACATATTAGTGTCTAGATTTGCACATACTTAGATTTTGACTAATTACAGATCAGTTTATATAATGGACCGAGTGATTTAATTGATTAAATGCTTGCAGAGTCATTACAACTTGACCAAGATGCGTGTGCAAATCTCAATTCCATGGTTGTGCCTTGTTGCGGGGATTTGAGAGAATTGAAGGTTGGTCACTACCACAAGGTCATAGAGATCACAGAAAATGGAGGAAAATGTCTTCTGAATGAGTATACGGTAAGAATGCAGAAAATGCATCTTTATATGGCATGTTTTACTTGGTCAACGTTGTAACCTTTCTATTTCTTTTTAGCTGCTTTCACATATTTCCTAAAATATGCATGTGCAAATCCGTGTGTGAGAGGATTAGACATCACTGTATGGAAACAAATTATTGCACACTTCATTTGTGTTTTCATGTAAACAAATGAAAACCTTGACAAGATTTCTTCAACCCACAATAACTAACAGGTGGACGAACCATCTTGTTCAACACCGAGAAAGAGGTCATTCAATCTTCCGAGCATTGCATCCATTGAGGAACTTAGAACGCCTACTTTTGAGGAATTGCTGACGTCATTCTGGGATGCAAAATCTGCCAAGCACGCAAATGGAGATATAAAACACATTCTGGGAGCATACGAGGCTGCCCAGTCCTTGAGAGACTCCAGAGTTCCTCTCACTGCTATTAACTAAAGTGAATGGAAAAGAAAAGGTGTAGCTGGTTAGTAAGGGTGTGTACAGAATCATATGAATCGAAGTATGAACTCTCGCTAATCATATTTAGTAATTTTTTTTTTTTCAGAGAAATTCCAGTACGGATGCAAGAAATATATAGTAGATTTGTTTTTCTTTGATTTGTTCTCACTGTCCTACGTGGGGTGAATTTTTTGTTCCATGAAAGTGCACTGTATTCGTTTTAGAGTTCTTTGTCGTTCCTTCTTAAAGCATGTATGAATATTATACTAGCATGTGTTGAGACATACTCATGGCTTTTAAGTTTTCTATGTAGCCGTTGAAATGCTACAATGTCATTTGATCGAAAGAGATACCCTTTTCTTCCGAGTCAAATGGGCCTTACTGTTCAAAAATGTAAAATTGCTTCAACACAGTCGTAGATGTGTCTTCGAATTAGTAAAAGAAGTCCCGGTCACCAAAATGCACTACGGAACCGAGACATTACAATGAACTAATAGTAAGGTAAACAGATTCATGGGCAAAACTGAAATTTTATCACTTAATGCTTGGGTCATTAGGTAAAACAATCCTAATAAAATTATCTGAAACTACATACTACGAATTCTCACTCAGCCTGCTAGGTATCAATTATTAACGAAGTGACTAAAA